>JARJPL010000257.1:0-98723 GCA_030782805.1 Aschersonia sp. MBC 622 | reverse complement strand
CTCCTCCCCTCTACCCCCCCATTTTCCGCCGTCGTCACCTTCCCTCCCACCTCCGTCCCCGTTCTCGGCAGCGGTGCCCGTTGGCCCAACCGGATCCTTCGCCGCCGCCGACTCCCGGAGCGGAAGGTGAGACAATCGCGATGCAACAGACTACAAACCAACATGCAAACCCGTATTCATCTTTTTTTCATCTTTTTTCATCTTTTCTTTTTTTTTTTTGGCTACATAAAACTCGGCTTCAACCCCGCTTCCTATCCACCTCGCAACAACTCTGCACATTTTCATATCCAAGGGGGCACGGGGGGGGGCGACACCACCACAATCGCAACCATCCACCCGCTAAAAGCTCCAACAACACCACTTTCACGCTTTGGCTTCAACAATGCCCCGCCCGCTATAATATACGGAGTACCTGCGCGGACCCGCCGCTTTCAATAGTAAACCCAAGTACCTTACCCACAAGCAGGGCAACAGGGGTACACCCAACTATCCTGTCAAATGAGCAAGTCGCAAATAGAATACAACAAACTCCATCACATATCTCTTGCTGCTCTGGCCGTCACATTTCTCCTACTTATTTGACCATCACACCTCCTTGGCCTGACCCGGCATTCGTTCATTTCACACCATCGGCTCTCTCTATATTTTTCACTGCAAGCACGTCGATCCATCCCCTCATCTGTCGCGGCCCCCAGAACGACGGGGTCTTCCCCGCGTCGCTGGCTATCACTCATTGGCCCGCTGCACTCACTGTGCCCCGAGTCGCCTCGAATCTCATAGGTGCGTGTGTAAGCAGCGCAAATTAATTCGTGTCGCGGAGCGTGGCTTATTCCTGAGGAACCAAGGGGGGTTTCTTCTTCTTTTTTTTTGCCTATTGTTTCTGGTAATTACTTGCTGAATGAGTGGCGCGGCTGGTGAGCTCCAGCAGGCTCCTTGACACATTCGGCCGAGAGTAGCTGGTTGATCACTACCGCTCGCGGGCCATACTCTGCAAACGCAGATGCGTCTTGCAGATTCGGCTTAATATTTGGCGGTGGGATGTTCATGAAACAGACAACTAGCACTCAAACTGTTAACCGTAAGCTGGCTGACCTTGACGAAGCCTGAGAAGAAGTAGAGATATGAGGCAATCGGTGGCAGTGTTTACTCAAGGGGGAGATCGACGAGCAGATTGACCATGGTTTTGCCCGATCTCGAGCTCAATGTGAATATTGCGCGGAGATAGAGGCTGGCTGCAGGTACATGGCATCGTCTCAAACCAAGGCCCGATCAACGACGAGGCTATGTATCGAGGCAATGACCCGCAATCTGGATCGGCACATGCCGGGGCACCGCCCGATTTGGACCACCGTTGAGGGTTAACGAGACTTGCCGATGACGAATTTCCAGGTCGAAACTCGAGTTTCGGCTCTTGATTTGCAGTGGTGTAAGGCTGATGAAAACTCGATGGGATACAAGTGAGACTGATCGTCTGCTGCGATTGGCCTCGCTTACATGGCTCCCATGAACGACGAGGTTTTGCCAACACAGCGCAATCATACAGAATAGTAGAGTACGGGATATCAAACATGTCAAGCTTACACTTGGGCGCTCGATTCGATGCTCGTGCAGCTTTTCGATTGGCCTGTAGAGTCCACAATAAGGATTGACACGATCATCACTCGATTGTGATTAGTGGACGATTGGAATCGACGAAACGAAATACGCCAATAATTGCCGTGACCCTCTTTACTGGCCTTTAGCCTTCTTTCCTTTAGTTGAGTGGCTGACAATTCTCTAAAATCGCACTTGGTGAAATATGCTGATCAGTTTCCCCATCCGTTGTTGCCGCTAGACGGACTGGCCGGTTCCCCGCGTCATTCGTTCTGCCGCCACCCACCAAACGTCTCGATTCGCCTGGCTGCACATTGTCCTGTCTGAATCGAACTCTTGCAGCAGCAGCAAATAATGGCCTAATAAACTACCCCTCATCAGGCGTTTCTTTTTCCAGCAAAATCGCCTGTTCATTTCTAATCACCCCAGACCCCGTGCCTCCCTCCCCCGCAGTATACTCGAACAGCTCTGCTATATATACGCCGTGCATCCCCCCCTCTTTTCGATCCCATCATTACTCTCTTCTACATTTCATGTAATCCATCTTACTTTAAATCAAATATACCAATAATAATCGTCTGCCGTCCATCTCGACTACTCCTGCAATTTCACAACTCGTCACCAGAGCTCGCTGTCCATCATGGATTCTCCCACTCAGACCCCCGACATTCCCACCACTGCTGAGAAACCCCGTCGCAGAGTATGGCGCCCGACCATTGTGATTATTTGACACGTTTTGCCGTCCATTCGCTGACATGAACTCGCAGAGCTCTAGCTGGATGCCTGCCTACGAGGGCCTCACTCGCAACCGCATCGAAGCCGCTGCCCGTCGTCAGAGCATGTCCGACCAGCAGGCCAAGCTCGGCATCTTTGGAACCTTTTTCCACAAGTAGGTATTCGAATATCGCTGCGCAAGAGGGGACGCTAACATGGACACAGTAATTTCGGAAGAAATGCTAAATAAGATCGTCATCGACAAGACTGAATGAAAAAAAGATGAATAGCAAGGAAAAAAGGCGATCATGTACTCTATCTTGTTTTCATAGTGTAACAATATCATTGCATAAGTTTTTTTTTTCCTCAAGCTCTCCTCTTACACTTGTGGCGGCTGCCCGGCACCTTCATACCTACCTCGCAAAGCTTTCGCGGAATGTTTGATTTTCTGCTGCCTCTGAAAACTGACAAGAGTGTCTTTGCCAGCCTCCACGCCCATGTTTCACGCACAGGTACGTCTTTTCTTGGAGTCATCGCAAAGCCAAGCACTATGTCTTGAGAGTATCTTCATCATCAAAATAGTGTTGATCGTGGGGCATTTCTTCTACTCTTCATGAGCCACCCTGTTGACTGCACCTGGCGGTGACTTGCTTGTCATCGCATTTCATCTTGATGGCCCCATAAGCCATGGACTGTAGTACAATTTTTGGGCTTTGAATTGACATACCTTTCAATTAGCTAAATAACTGCTCTTTCCATTATTCTTGATTTGAACGACTAGCTCTGTTGCCGCCTGTCCAACCTGACGTGTCTCAGCCGTGTAATTAGACAATTGCGCCTACGTAGGCAGCCCGTACCAATTATGCTGGATTCAGCTTATCCGATACCATTTGGTCTATTTGGAGATAAACAGCGTGTACCGGCCTGGTGACCCCAGGTTAGACGCTCCTGCTTGACAGAGAAGATCGAAACAGAGCCAAGTATAATTCACCGACATCTAGAATCTCGCTCGCTGGACTGTGGGTGCATCGTCAAGGTATTTGCAGTCAAAGACTAATTTGCAGCTACAATGGGACGAGCCATGTGCGCAAAATAAATGTTGAACCGAGAATGACCATGTCTTTGCCAGCCTCATTTTCTTCTTCTTCTTTTTTTTTTTCGTCTTTATTTTTATTTCTTCTTTATATCTTTGAGCGCTCGTCTTGGCGCTGTATGGCGACGTAACCATACTAAACAGAATCCCGCGCGCCCCCAAAGCGGGCGGAGCAACGCGGCCTATTTACCACCGCCACCACCCCACCCCCCGATTTACTTCAAGGCCAAGAAAACCTCAGCGAGGATTGCTTTCGTCATCTTCCATTTCCCATCCAGAGAGAGAACGTGCATTTCATAATGGGCAACATTTGCGGCAAGCAAGAACCCGAGGATAGGCTGGGTCCCGGTCGCCGTCTAGGCTCCGCGCCACCTCAAGCGCAAACGGCAGCGGTCCCCAAAGCAAAGGCGAAGCAGACATACCAGAGCGAGGCCCGCGTGGTCGGCGGCAGCGGCGCTGGCAGCAACGAAAGCCCTCGCGCTGGCCAAAATACAGGACAAGCCGCGCGGGAAGCGCGAGAAAGATGGAGTGTAAGTTGCCCTGGCTATTCATCTACATGTGCCTCTCCCCCGTGTGGTTGCTTGCTGACTCATGGAGCAAAAAAAGGCAATGGAGGACAAGAGAAAGGAGCAAGAGGCGCTCAAGAGGAAAAAGGGTGGCGCAAAGGTACTGACTCAGAAAGAGGTTGCGGCGCAAGATAGACGCAGGCAAGAGATTGAGGCGAATGAGAGGCAGGTTCAGGGACGGATCGACTGAATGCTGGAGATGGGAAATGACCAAAACGCACGGCCTGGTCTTGGAAGACGGGCTTTCACACCACACAGAGTTATGACATTGATGCTGTACAAGGCACAGTTCAGGTCAACTAATATCCCCTTTTCGCGTATGCATAACTACATCTCTACATGAGTATTGTTACTCTTAGATTTTGCACGTCTCTTTGGTCTCAATACGATACCCGTATTTGCAAATTAATTCGTCAAGAGCTGTAGTTCCTATTGATGTCCTGCCCCTACTGTTCCATGAGGCGCGTCTTGCCAACGACTTGAAACCTTTGTCAAAGAAAAAAGATTTCAATAAAAATTACATTTGTGAACAATCCACAACCATCTCACGATACATAAAAATAACTCCCGCCCAAAGCAGAAAAATCAGCCGCGAATGCAACTCAAAACCAAAGAAATCACGTAATGGTATAACGACCGCTCGCGGGCGCCCTGCTATCCGCGTCCGCCGCCGCAATCGTGGCCTCCTTCAGCAGCCTCGTCAGCTCATTCAGCGCCGAACCCACCACCAACTCCGTGTCACCCTCAATGAGAATGTACAGCTTTGGCTCCGCGCCTTCGGGGACCTCCTTGCCCGCCGCGTAAAAGTTGCCCTTGGTGGTAATGGACACGCCAGTGTTCTCCAGAATCTTGGCCACGTTGGTCCGGTTCGTGACGGCCCACCGCGCTTTCTGAGGGAAGTCGTTGATCTCGAGCGTCGCGTGGAACGCACCCGCGTCGGGGCCCTTGTTGTCAATGGGCTGGCCTGACCGCAGCTGGCCAGCCTTGCCGAGGCGGCTGTTGATGGCGCTGACGGCTGAGCTGACCTTGTCGAGCGGGTTGCTGCCGGCGGCGCCGCCCTTGGAGGCGCCGGGATTGCTGGCCACAACGCCAGATGTCTTGATGACGGGTTCGTTGACGACAGGCTCGGCCTTGGCCGAGTCGCGCGACTGGATACCAGACGCGGCAGCTTTGATGGCGTCGAGAGCGCGCTCGTGCTTGGTGTCGTCCTCTTCCTTCTTGTCTTCCTTCTTTTCATCTTCATCCTCGCCATCAGCCTTGTGCGTCTTGCGCTCGCGCATTCGTGCCGCTTCACGCTCCTGGTCGAGACGATCGAGACCCTTGCCACCAAAGCCAGACGTGTCCTTGGCTTTGCCAGATTTGACCTTTTCACGGTGCGCCTTGCGCATCTCGTTGAGGCGCTCGGGAACCGGCTGCTCGCTTTGCTCCAAAGCCTTGGCGATGCCTGGCGCGCAGCTTTCCTGCTCTGGCGTGATAAAGGTTACCGCAACACCAGTGTTTCCGGCACGGCCTGTACGACCTGCACGGTGGACATAGTCTTCCAAATGATTGGGTGCATCGTAGTTGATGACGAGTTTTAGTTGCTTAACGTCCAAGCCTCGAGCAGCAACGGATGTCGCAACAAGAATGGGAACGACGCCCTTTTTAAAGTCGGAAATGGTAGAGTCACGGTCCACCTGGTCCTTGCCACCGTGGATGGACATGCAAGGATAGCCCTTCACCATGAGCTCTTTGAGCAAGTCGTCCGCCTTTTCTTGACGTTCGACGAAAATGAGCGAGCGCGCGTCTTCATCGCGATCGTAGAGTTCACCGAGCAGTTCAAGTACCCGATGGAATTTTGTATTTTCATCCCGAACTTCCACAATCTGCTCAATTTCCTTGGCCACGACACTGCGCCCGCCGACAGTAATCTCCACGGGACTCTTGAGTACCTTCTTGGTCAGCGAGTCAATGATGCGCGGCATGGTGGCGGAGAAGAGAATGGTCTGCTTATCCGGGCGCATATTGGCAAAGATTTTCATAACCTGCGGCTCGAAACCCATGTCAAACATACGATCAGCTTCGTCCAGCACAACGTACGTCACTCGTCGTAAGTTGGTGACGCGGCCCTGGTTCGCAGCCAGTAAATCAATCATACGACCAGGGGTGCAGACAATGATCTCGGCGCCGCGCTTCAACTCTGCAATCTGGTCGCGGATTGGAGCACCGCCGTAGGCGCAGACAGCACGCATGCCCATCATCTTGAGGAACGGCTTGCAATCACGGTGAATCTGCGTAGCCAACTCACGCGTGGGTGTCATGATCAGTCCGACGGGACCCTCCGACTCTTTCAACGGAGGCTGATCTTTGATATGACGGAACATGGGCAGCAAAAAGGCCATGGTTTTTCCGGAACCAGTTTTGGCAACGCCAATGACGTCGCGCCCCGACATGAGAGCAGGGATCGCTTGCATCTGAATTGAGGTCGGCTTCTCAAAACCCATGTTATCAATCACGTCCAGCGTCTGTCGAGTGAGACCACATTGCGCCCATTTCTGCACAGGCTTTGGAACATCCTTGCCATTGACCTTGATGCCATCAAGCTCTGCTCGAAGTTCCGCCACTTCCGTTTCATTGAGCTCGCTGAGCTCGACAGGTTCCACCCAGAAATTCTTTCGAATGGGCTGAATGTCGATTTTGCTATAGTCAACTGTAGGTATTTCCTTCTTCTTGCGTTTGTTGGTCATGGCCAGCACGGCACTAGCGTCGGCGTCGTTTTGGTCCACCTCATAGCCATAATCATCGTCACTAAAGTAAGCTTCGGGTTCTGGCAGCTTCTTGACTGTGGATACTTTTTTGGCAGCTGGTCGTTTGAATTCTTTGTGCTGTAAATCGTCCATAAAAGCATCCAGAGGATCGACATCGTCCTCCTCCTCATCCACTTCCATCTGATTTTCCTCGGCAATGCTTGCAGTACCATTGGTAGTTGGAGCAGCGTCTGCCATGGCTTGGTCGCCGTCTGCTTCCTTTGATGCTTCTTCCTTTGATGCTTCTTCCTCGGCTTGCAAGCGCCTCTCATGCGCAGCGCGAGCGGCAGCGGCAGCCTCTTCTTCGTTTTCAGCAAATTCGTCACCGTTGTCGTCATCGTCATCGTCTTGGTCAACATATGGTGTGTCGTCTGCCTCCACGGGTAGGCTGGGCAGCTTTGTTAGCTTACGTTTCGTGGTCTCCTCCTCGTCTAGGTCAAGTTTGCGCTTGCTGGGAAGCTTTTCATCGCCCTGAGACTTGCCAAATCCAAAAGCGCTCGTCTTAGCACGATTGGCCGGTAGCGCAGATGCGGTGGACTGCTTGACTGGCACAGACAATTTTCCCTGCTCAGGGTTGATGGAACCCAGGATTGATTTTGTCGCATCATGTGTTCTTGCAGCTGACTTCTTCGCGATGCTCTTAGGATCGAACTTTCCAGCGTATGGTCGCACAGGAGATGCATTTCCAGAGTCCGGGCCTGGTGTGGGCGAGGCGCCCGATGAAACAGCTGGCGAGGCAGCATCAGAGGGCATGCCGCTGGACTTTTTGTCCATTTCTGCCAGTAAGCTGCGAGTTTGAAGGGGGTTGACCTCTTTTGGCTTTTGTGCTTCCAGCTCCTTCTTCTTTTTCCATGCCTCGAGTTTAGCGAGACGTTCGGCTTTCTTTTTCTCGGCATCGGCCTGGGCGGTTGTAGCGCCGGTCTGTTTGGGGGGTTCATCCAGTTTTCGACCGCTGTCTGTGCGTGGAGTGTTTCTGCCCCTGCTGTCACTTCGAGAGTCATCTCCGCGGGAGTCTCTGCCACGCGAGTCACTTCGCCTTCTGTCGTCGTCGCGGCTTCTGTTGCGTCGGCCATCGGATGGCCGGGCTCTGTCGTCGTAGCGGTCTCGTGAGCGGCGCCTATCACGGCCACCGCGGTAGCGATCATGATCCTTATCCAGGGAGCGGGAGCGATCTCGTCGGCGATAGTGATCACGGTCCCGGCCGCCGTCTCGGTCGCGATATCGTTTCTGGGAAGGTGATTCTGCATTAGAACGCCTGCTGCGCGGATGAGTGGGCAGATGCCGCTGGCGTACCTCGGGTGTACGCGATCGAGAGCGCCTGCGATAGCCTCTGTCGTCGCCACGATCGCGCGGTCGTCGGTCGTCACGGTGTCGACGACCACCGTGGCTGTCCGCCAGGCTTGGTGAGCGCGAGTCTCTTGGCCGAGCCATCTTGTTGGTGAGCGGTTGCTCTCGAAATGGCTCAGCGAGACACTAGAAAAAAACCTGTGTTGGTGAAATGATCTATGTCTGAGGACTGCGAAACGCTTGTGTCGCGATGCGTACTCCTGGGAATCTGTCGGCGCTCTGTGGAAAGAGCCGCCTCGTATGTTCTGAGTCCTTCAAAGTCCTGCTAGATGTCTCAATATTGAAAGCAATTAATAGCAAGAGAGCCTGCTAGTGCGCGCCCAGCTCTGGATTGCACGGATGATGCGAGCGCTGGAGAGGAGATGTCGAGACCAAGTCAGTGGTGGGTGGGAAATTTCGCCTGAACCAGGCAGAACGGCTCAGTGTAGCCCCACTAAATGGCAGTGCAACCTGGACAGCATTATCAAAATATTGAAACAATCTACAAGGAAATAGGGTAAGACAGGATTGTCAATTGTTTGTAGCTTAGCCACTTCGAATTTCGACTGCGATTCAATGAGACCAGATGTTACGTCCCTACGGGCTAGGACTGGTTACGACATGCCACTTACTATGTCTCGGTGAGCACGGTACGATTAATTAGCCATTCGCACTTATAGACCACTACATGAAACGTCCTCGAATCCGACTGTTATCTATCATGGCGTCGAGAATTGCTGCGGCGAATATTTTCGGAAGGCAGCTCCGGTCTCGACGACATCTTTCTTTGCCCAACCGAAGACAGTTACAGAAAGGAGCGATAACTAGTCGGGTTTTCTCAGTTTGTATATTAAGTGAGCTTTCGTTTCTTTGTTGGCTTGATGCCGCTCGATGGTTGTTGGCTGGAGGAGAAGGCCAGCCGAGCTTTTGCGCGGTTGCAAGTTTCGCCACTTGCCTGTCGGAGAAGAAAGGCATATGCTGATGGCAATGTCAAAGAGATTCAAAATTCGGGCGGGGACTTGTAGATGGCCATGGTAGCAGGGCAAGGGGCTGTCAAGCAGATCGACACAGCCAAGACTTTGTTTATGCCTCTAGCAGCGCACGCCACAGAATCGGGTCGTATTGGGTCGACTGAGGGAGTAAAAAAGCATGGCGTCCTTCAACATTGATGACTACCAAGGGACACGAAAAGAAGAGAACGGAGAGGTACAAGACACAAAAAGTCATCCAAAAATAGAAAAAATCAAGTGCCTCCAGTGAGGATCGAACTCACGATATCCGGATGTCTCGATCTATGAACGAGTCATATCTATCGATATGAGACCGGCGCCCTAACCAACTAGACCATGGGGGCTGACTCTTGAATGGCAAGGTTCTGCTTATTAACATATACAAAGCTCTCGCAAATAACAAACGTCGTTGCAGTGTAGGTTATCCATCCCATCACGGAATAACAACGAATAACTTTTAATGATACCATTTGTATCGCAGCATCTGCGGGGAAAGGAATGTTTCTGCATATGTAAGTTCGAATTTACTCAGTCGCTAATCACCTACTGCTTATTAGGAGTTTTCTCGTGCGACACCTATGCACTTCCATGTTTAAACCATACAATTCATCTCTACATGTCCACGTACCGCTTACCGCCAAAGGCAGGTATGCAACACTTATGGCACCATGAAGCAAGGCCGGCAAACATTAATATTTCCTCTATAAATCATATGCTTCATTAAATCTCATTTTATCCAAAACACAGTTTCTTTTGCCGTGGATCTTTACTGTTAGTCTTGCTGTTGGCCGGCCTCTTCTTTTCCGGTGCTTGTGGCCGCTTGGTTGGGAGGCTTGTATTGCTCCCGCCAGGCCCACCATCTGCATGCACCGCATCACGAATGGTTCGCCGTGAAAGGCACAAGTCTATATGCTCATTGAACTGGCGCTCATTCGCTGCCTGCGGACGCATGCATATGGGACAATCCCACCATTCCTCCTCTGGCATCTCCTGCTTTTTCGGATTGGGCACAACTTCCTTGCCATGCCTCCGCTGCTGCTCCTGGTCACTACTGTCATCCTTGCCTCTTTGACTGGTGACATCCTGATCCTCGACAGGGTTATCAAAGCCGACCTCGGCTCCAGCCAGAGTATCGGTTGTCTTGCGCTTGACTTGCGCCGAGTCTGCAAGCGTAGCTTCGTCTAGTCGCCTCGGCTTGAATCCCAGAAATGCCATCGTGTCGGGCCTCTTGGTGCTCACAAGATGTGTGCATCGCAAACCCATCAGTCGGAGCTTCATGCCCGGCATCTCTTGTTCCAATTTTGCAAGCATTGGGAGCGCATAATTATACAGGTCGTCTGCGAGATGGACCGCTCGCGGGGGTACCACCTGGCGAGTGTATACTTCAAAGGTGTGCAACTTAATCTTGAGGCACAGCGTCCGACCTTTGCACTCGGCCCGCTTCAAGTCTCCCTCCAGGTCCTCCGCCGTTGCTCGGAGCTTTTCGCGAAGCGCTGTCGGATGCGACATCTCGCGGAATGTGCTCTCGGTGCCGACGCTCTTACGTTCGTATTCTTCCGCAGGCTGGATTTTCGTACGACCCAGTCCAAGATAGCATCCGATGAGAAACTCAAACGTCTTGTCGCCAAACAATCGGTGAAGATATTGTCTATGTTCGTATATGTCGCCACAATTCTTGATGCCAATTTCAAGAAGCTCGCGCTCCAAAACGCGGCCGATGCCCGGGATTTTGCGCGTCGGTAGATCGCGCATAAATGCCACAATTTCGTTCCTCTCGTGAGACAAAACGTATTGACCATTTGGCTTGTTGAAATTGGAGCAAATTTTTGCCAGTCGCGAATTGGCGGCAATGCCTGCGGAAACGGTAATGCTCGTCTTTTCATGTACCTCTTTGCGCAACTGTTCGACGACTTCCGCTGGACCCATCCCGTGAGCGACGCAGTATTCGGTAATATTCAGGTATGCCTCATCAATGCTTGCGCTTTCGAATCGCGCATCATAGTCAGCCAGCACCTCGCGCACTTCCCTGCCCTTGGCGGTATACTTGGTAAAGTTGGGCTTGATCAGGATGAGTTGCGGGCAAAGCTTTTTTGCGACAAACCCTGCCATGCCTGAACGACAGCCAAATTGACGGGCAAGGTAGTTGCACGTGGTAAGCACGCCGCCTCCCACGGCGAACGGCAGATCTTTGAGCTCGGGCCGGTCGAGCTGCTCAACAGCAGCGTAAAAGGCATCGCAGTCAATGTGAACAATGTGCTGCGTCAAGTCGCGGGACGCCTCAAGTTCGGTAATGAGGCGGTCGGCGCTCAGGCGCTCATGGGTCAGGTCAAGTTTGTCCAGTTCCTTTTTGCGACGCAAAATGCGGTCGATCTTTTGTGTTAGAATCTTGTCGCGCTCTTCTTCCCGGTTGAAGAATTTAGACCCTTTGGAAGCATTGTATATGATTTCTGAAACCTGGGTGAAGCTGTGAGCAGGCGAAGTTGTTCAGTGTGCAGGGCCCCGACATACCTTTTTCTGGTCAACAGAGTCTTGCCCGGCTTTGGTCAGAGACGGGCCGAGAAGATGATATTTCAGCGTTTTGAATTCGTCGTCATCTTGCGCGATACCAAGAACGTCTGCTACTTTGGCGTCATCGACTTTGCCCTCATCGTTCAAGATGTCAGCAGCCACAACGTCTTTCGGGAGCTCCTCTGGCGACGTCATTTCTAGTGGAATATAGGGTGCCTGGCGCGCGCTTTAGTTCGAAATTCGCCATGCATTTTTCCATTCCGCCTATTCGCGGGGTTTGAGCTGGTGACACGTTAAGCAAAGGATAACGTCCGGTCAGGGGTTCACGTTACACACGCGTTGTCACGTGAATATTTAGGTAACGGGCTTAGCTCAGCGGTGATTCCGTTGTGAAGGCCACTGCGATGCACTAAAAAACCAGGCTTAACAACTGGGGGTTAGCACCGATGATTCTGGCGGCGGGCGGCGGCCAGAGATTTTGAGACTGTTGAACTGCGATTAGTTGTCAGGAGTATCGAGCGAACAAGCTACTCTATATTGTGCCAAGATTCTATATATGCTCATATAGTTTGATGGGGTTCAAATTGAAGCCAAATTTAGATTTTCTTCAAGGCTGAGAAAAGCTCCCCTCATCGGCAGTGGTGGGACCCCTCGAGGGCCCCGCCAGAATGCTGGGATCAACTTGGCTTCGCTCCGTCACATCTCTCTCATTGGACACAACGACCCCTCCAAGATGCATTTAAGCGCCCAGGTCGACGCCAATGCGGGCAGGCTGTTGCGACATTGTCGTACATATATAAGTTGATTGCCAGCCTAGAAATGGAGCAAGACGTTTGTTTTCTGGTGACACGACCAGCTCTGACTCTTTGCTGAAACCGCGTGACGTCCGCCTCCTGCGACTCCGTCTTTGACCAGCTATCGCTGCGCTGCGCTTCTGCTGTCTAATCTCACTACTGAGCCTGCGCGTTTTGAACCGAGCCGAAAAACGCACCCTAAGTTGTCGCAAAAATGGCTGCAAGAGAGGGGGAAGAAATTGTGGCCACTCTGTATGTCACCTGTCATCGTTCTTTGCTTTCCGGTCGCTAACATGTTTCATAGCTTCGGCGACATTCACTATTTTTACGGCGCAGAGGAGGAGAAACCGCGTCATCATCGCTTCGACAAGGGCTCGTATGTCTATTTATTTGAGAATGCGCACGCGCGCCGTTGCCGTATCGAGATCGCGAACAATGCTGGCACTGAAGACCAAGACGCCTTTGATGGTTGTGAGTCGCCGCATCCGGTGACCTTTCATCAAAACCAACTTGCTAACGTGAAGCTGGAATCTCAGTTTTGGACCAGAGTCATGTCCGATACTCCTACAAGCAGCACTGCATGGTCTCGTTGACTGTCCCCCAGCACGCTCCCCCAGAAGAATGGCATCTCCCCACCTTCGACCCTCGCAACGAGAACAAATATCACTACAAGCTTCACTCGCTCGACATATACTTTTGGACCGATAAAGACGCACTGCAATTTGTCAATGGCGTGCGGAGGGTCCTGCCGCCCGCACAAGTCGAGGTCCTCGACGAGCCCGTCGCCATTCAGCCTGGCGCTGTAAGCGCTGTCGTTCAGAATCTTGAGAATGTCGCCATTTCGGATCCGCAGTACACTGAGCGCCAGGACTCGGCGACGTCGACGCAGCACAATGGAGCTGTGATTCCATCTAGCGCAAGCACGGGGCTGTCGATGGACAACTTGCCACCCCCGCCTCCGATGCCACAGCACATGCAACAGCAGCAACATCAACAGCAGCAGCAGTCGCCAAAAGCTCCGGCAAGCTTTGCTCCGATGGCATACAACCCAGCTGCGCCAGTGGCTCCAGAGACTGTCGCTCATCGCGAAAAGACGCCTCCACCCGATGAAGATCCGTTGAACCCTCTCGCCGTCGCTGTTGCTTACGATTACCAAGGACAACCTTTCACACCAGCCTATACTCATTCCCAGTTTCCTCCTGGAGTCACCAGCCCCGGGCTTCCTCCCAGCGGTATGGTCAGCCCGCGCATGGCACCGCCGTCTTTCGGCGGCCCTCCCCAGCAGCCTGGCCTTCACCGTGCGCAGACGATGCCTGTGCAGGCCGGCCTTGCATCGCCCAGCCTCAACAGCACATTCGCCGCCAACATTCCCGGACCGCCGAGCTTCGCACCTCCGCCCACCGCGGCGCAGTCGCCGCCGCAAGTACAGCCGCCGGCGCAGGCGCAGTCGACGCCGCCCACGACCAATGCGGCAGGCCTCCCGCCGCCGCTCGGAGGCTACTCCAACTATAGCTATAACAATCCGACACCGGCGCAAAATGGGGGATTGGACTATTCGCTCCATCAGCAGGTATATCGGCCGACCGAGGTGGAGATGACGGCCAAGATGCAGCCATACCAGCCGAAGAAGGAGACAAAGAGTAAATTGGAGCAGAAGGCGGGGAAGCTGGAGAATGGCGTGACTGGGATGCTGAAGAGGTTTGAGAAGAAGTTTGGATAAAGTATTGAGCGACTTTGGTGATGAGTTTGTTTTCACTTGTTCCCGGCCAGATGCCTACAGATGCCATGGGTGATGGGTGTCATCCGCGCGGAAATGCGGAAATTTGAACGATTTTCAGTTTGAACGACGACACAATCGGGCACCATTATGTAAATTATTCTGATACAAGATTGGGAAATGATTACAAATCAGCCTTCAAGTACAAAAGCTTTGATAAGTTTCGTTAAGAGAACATCATGTTCAATAGCAACATGTACGTATATTGACCAGATACTCTTGTCATAATCTTGTGTTGGCATCCTTAAGCACAGCACGTTCCTTTTCCTGCCCAAAGTCGAGCCGAGGCCTTGCTGGCTCAAGATGCAAGTCGCGCACCAGCCTCGCCCACGACCAGGACGCCCGAGCCGCAAAATGTTCTGGTACCGCGCCGTCGCTATCCGCCAGCCTCTGATGAAACACCTCAAAGCTCAACCAGCCGCGATACCCCAGCCCGTGCACCACAGTCTGCAGAATCTTCCTGACGGGCAGATAGCCGCCCAAGTGGTCTTCGCCGTAGAATAAGCGACAGTTGCGCGACCAGCTCATCCTCGACGGCTGCTCCGCGTCGTAGAATGGGTGCGCCTCGTCCAGCGGCTTCGCCAGCCTCTCGGCGTCTGCAACCTGCACGAGAAAGACTTTGGAAACGTCGACTTGCGCCATGAGACGCTGCATCGAGCTTTTGAGACTTGCGTCGGCATTGGGCCGGCACCCGCTCGAGGCGGCTGGATCGGCAAAGACGTGACCGGCAATGTTGAAAGTGTCAATGCAGAGGCCAAAGTTGGGCCTGTTGACGGCAGTGACCACCTCCCAACTGTCTTGCCACGCATTCACACGCGTGCCCCAACACAGCGCCTCAAAGGCAAAGCGGACGGCTGGAGACTTTTTCAAACCAATTTCTGCGGCGTTTTGCAAGTCGTGGACGAGTACCGACAGATTGTCTGTGAGCTGAGTGGCAGGTAGGAACGAGCTCGGCAACAAGATCAAATCGGTACCGAGCGTCGAGGCCAAATCAGTCCAAAATGCAACAGTCTCGAGGTCCTGTTTGGCCTTGCTGCGATCCAAAAGCCCTCCGAAATGCAAAAAGGGCTGCAGGCATATAATCTCTTGCTTGCGGGAGTCGCACCACCGTCGTACTTGGCGAGCCGCCGCCAGCAGGTTTGATGGTGAGCACCCTCCTGGCATGACAGTGGCCAAATGTTGGACATCTTCGTAAAACAGCTCAATACCTTTGAAGCCATATTTGTGAGCCATGTCAAGTTTGTGTTCAAGGGAATGTCCTGCAAAGGCTCGTCCCAGGGAAATTGTGCATATGCTCGGCTTACAGGCCATGATGTGGGGGATGGTGGTGTATTGCTCGCTGGAATGCTGAAAGAAGAAGAATAAAAGAAGCAGATAAAAAAGGTGTTGGATGAATAAAGTTCGAGTGTAGTATAGGCGGCTTGTTATGGATGAAAATATGGTCTATCGGTGTGTAATGAATTGTCAGATAATAGTACATTTTATTTATCACGCCAGATCGCGGCTGAAGGCTCTCAGTGGGGAGTCAGACTTGTACAAAAATTGTGGATGTAAGTCGCACGAGGCGTCCCGTCCGCATCTGGATCTGAATCTGTAGAGCTGGATACAGAACAAAGTTGCAAAAGGCTTCATCGGATATCCCCACGATACGGGTAAAAAAACCGTCATCAGCAGCCGGATAGCACCCCCGCGCATGTCCACCGGGTGAGTGTTTTATCCATACGGCAGACGCCGAACCCCCACTCCACCTGCACTTGGGTGATTATGCATCTTCACATGAGCCGAGAAATTTTGAGAAATTTGCTTGCTTTCAACTTATTCTGGTGAGCTTCCATTTCAACGACGTGGGAGTTTAGCGCGGGCCCTTTCCGTTGTGCTGTGCTCTGCTGTTCTCAGATTACCTCCTCCCATGGCCCCCCAGCATCTCTACATCAGATCAGGCCACCCGAGTTGAGAAGACCTTTTGATTGAGGCTCGGCATAGACAACTTTCTTACATCTTGACAAGGGATAATACTACTCACACAATGACGGCTGCACAAGAAAGAAAAGCTGATGCTTCGGATACATCGTTGGAGCGACATGGCTACCTCTTTGGTACACATATCCAACACTCATGGTCGCCATTTCTTCACCAAATCATCTACGACGACCTTGGCTTGAACTGGGCGCAGCTACGGCTTGACTCGGCCGACCTGAGCCAATTCCTTCAACTCGCACAGCATCCCAATTTCTACGGTACGTACCTTGTCCACGCCCCCATGGGCCTCTTTTGAGATGGCGGCCAAGCTAAAAACATACAAACACCAAAAGGCGCGTCTGTAACCATGCCCAACAAAGTTGCGATATTACCGCACTTGGATGAGATGACGGACGAGTGCCGCGACGTCGGCGCCTGCAACACCATCTTCCTACGCCAGGGCCGCAACAGCCAGCGCCTCCTCTGCGGCGCCAACACCGACGTCGTCGGCATCCGCGACGCCTTCTACCACGGCGTGGCCTCGGCGTCGCCCGAACCCGCGACCGTCTTCCACCACCGTCCCGCGCTCGTCATTGGCGGCGGCGGCGCCGCCCGCAGCGCCATCTACGCCCTGCGCAAGTGGATGCAGGTCACGACCATCTACCTCGTCAACCGCGACGCCGCCGAAGTGCACACCATGATGCGCGACTGCGCCGCGCGCGGCTACGGCGCCGGTCTGCAGCACCTGGCCACCGTCGAGCAGGCGCAGACGCTCGAGGATGCGCCCGGCGCCATTGTCGCGTGCGTCCCGGACCTGGAGCCGCGCACGCAAGAGGAGCGCGTGGCGCGGGCCATTACCGACGAGCTGCTGGCGCGGGCGCGCGCGGGAGGGCACAAGGGCGCCGTGCTGGACATGTGCTACAACCCGACGCCGTTTACGAGGCTGGTGGCGGTCGCGGAGGCGCAGGGCTGGCAGGTGATTCTGGGCACCGAGGCCATGATCTGGCAGGGCTTGGAGCAGGACAAGTATTGGACGGGCAAGAGCGTGGCTGAGCTGCCCGTCGACAAAGTGCGCGAGGCAATTGCCGCACGGGTAGCAGCGCGTCTAGCTTCGAGGTTATAAGGGAAACATGAAAAAAAGGGGGCATCTTTGCAAAACACACTGGATATTGACCATGGAGTTTCCTAACGAGCTGAAGCGAAACGCTTACGCTTCCGAAAGGGTCTTGTAGTATCTTTTGGCGAAGCTTCAATTGGCGGTTTCTATATCGCAATCCACCATCAGCGAATCGAACAACACAGTCGTTGATTTGCAGCCTTGAGAGAAAAGTACTCATTTAGAATAGTATTCGAATGGCTCCGTAATGTAGGAAATCGTTCAGACGCTTCTCTGATCCAACATCGTCTCATGCATCGCAATAGTACCAACCCCATAAATAGCGAAGCTACTCAAGCTCCTCGCTATGAGCCTTTTCGGGCCCGACACCATCAGCTGTAATCTCGAGCTCCGCGCCGTGTTGCTCAAGGCCGGCCATGACCCTGCCATGCGCGCGCCAAACGGGCCTTTCGCGAAACAGCCGGTCCATGGCCTCGAGCGGGATCGACTTGGTCTCGGGCACGCAGAAAAAGACAAAAACGCAGGAAACCATCATGAGCGAAGCGAAGAAAAAGTAGACGCCGTAGCCCAGAGCGTCAAACATTTGCTCGGTGAAGCGCGCAATCAGGAAATTCCACAGCCAGTTGTTGGCCGAGGCGTTGGCCTGGCCCAAGGAGCGCGTGTTTTGGTCAAACATTTCCGAGGAGAGCACCCACGGCGTGCCGTTCCATGACGGCGTGTAAAAGGCAGTCCAGAGGTAAAAGGAGAAGATGGCGGCGATGCCCCCCGAGGACAGGCTGCCGCCGTTGGACGCTGAAGTGGCGGTGGTGGTGGTGCCGGAGATTTTGATGTAGCCGCCGATGAACCACATGCAGAGGGAGCCGCCGATGCTGCCTACCATGAGGAGGGTGCGGCGGCCGAGGTGGTCGATGAGGAACAGGAGCCAGATGATGGTGAGTACAGTCTTGACTACGCCAAAGATGCCGGTGGTGAGGAAGCCGGTGTTGGCCCCCGTGATGCCCAACGTCTTGAAGACGGTAGGGCTGTAATAGTTGATTGCGTTGATGCCAGAGGCTAGTTCATTTTAGCGCGGGGTGTTCTTAGTTATGAGTCGAACAAATTCTTTACCGTTTTGGAACATGAACAGAATTGTGCTAATGGCAAACCTCCATTGAATTCTCCTCTCCTTTAGCGCTCTGAATGGCCGCCAGAAGCCCTGACCAACCTCTGTATTGAAGCGCTCAAGCTCTTGGTCCATAAAGGCAATTTCTTCGCGGATGTATCTGTCAGTTGGCTCCAAATTCCTCATCCAGCACAGGCCCGATATCGCTTCCGCGCGACGGCCCTTGGAAAACAGCCACCGCGGCGACTCTGGGATGAAGACTGTTCCGATGAGGAGCAGGCCAGCCGGAATCAGCTGGACCGCAAAGGGAATCAGCCACTGCGAGTGGCTCGGCGCCAGCGTCCTGTTGACGCCGTAATTGATCCAGAAGCCGACCAGGCCGCCAATCTGCCAGCCGAGCTCATAGATGCCAACCAGCCGGCCGCGCACCGCCGGCGGCGCCAGCTCCGAAATGTAAATGGGCGTCATGTTGGAGCACCCGCCCACGCCCACGCCCGCCAGCACGCGGCCCGCGAGGATAAGACCCAGGCCACGCGCGCCGTTGGCGCCAAGCATCAAGCCCGCGCCAAGCAAAAAGACGAGCGTAAAGAGAAACAGCGTCTTGCGGCGGCCGAGCGAGTAGCTGGCGTAGTAGGCGAGCAGGCTGCCAAAAAAGGCGCCGGCCTGGTAGACGGACACGATATTTTGCTTGAGCAGCGCCAGCCGCGGCGGCGGGTACTCGGAAAAGCGAAACTCGGCCGCAAAGGACGGCAGCGCGAGCGTGGTGCCGATAAAGGCCGAGTCGTAGCCAATGGTGCACGACGCAAACGAGGCCGTCGCGGCGCAGACGTAGACGCGCCAATTGTACACGGCCTTTGGCGTCGGCCGGTCTTCCTTGAGCGCGAGAATCGTCATTTGGTGGGAAGGGGAGGGGGTGCGAAGAGTAAATGGGAAAGGTAGAGGAGAGCTTGGTCATGCGGCGCGGCGGCCGGCAACTTCAGACGCAAAAGGTAGAAACGTCTTTGACCTTGTACGCAGAATTATACTGTCAATTGAAATCATGGCGTTTGCTCGACGACATGAACATGGGCGTTGCGCCCTAATTCCCGACGGGTAAGATGAAATCTTGAAAAGCTCGTCTGAAGATGGAGATGCATCTTTGTGGCGCTCCACTCGCGGGTCGTGAAATCGCCCGTCGCCCGTCGTCGTCAATACCGGCCCCATTGCTGCTGCTTCAATCCTATTCTGACTGTAATATCAGCAGCGAACGTCTCTGACTCTCCATGCGAGACTTTTGTCAACTCGGCCATCACACCGATGCAAGCTACCAAAGCCTTATCTGCAGCCTTTGTCAATGAGGCTGTATGTGTTTGGAGCCAATGTCGACTACAGCACGTCACCCATCATGCACAGCTCAGCTCTTGCGGGCTACGGAATGCCCCACGTCTACCGACCACAATCTACTAGCTCGTTGATCAGCATCCAGCATCTGATTCAACATCTCAGCTTCGGTGGAGCATCAATAGGTTTACCGTTCATGGTAGAGGTTATATCCCTTACAGACTCTCTGAGTCGTCACGCTCGTGCAATTGGAGCCGTAAATACCCCGATCCCCATTCGGCATACCAATCACGACGGCTCTGTTCCAACAGGTGCGATATTCTTCAACAATAAGAATCGTTCTGGAGAGGTACGGGCTTTTTACGAGCCGACGTGCGCCGAGAGGGCTCATGAGGCGTGCTCTGTTTCAGCACTACAAGGACGAGAATGGAAGCTCGTTTATACCAGGTATTTAGCGGAGGATGCAAATGATGGCGTGTTAGTTCTGATGGTGAATGATGTAAATGCAAACCAACAAACAGGCTGATGAGAGGTCATGATGAAGGACCCACGTTACTTTAAAAGAGGGGCCGGAGTAAGTGGCAGTCTGTGGTGTCGTCTTGTGTCTAAGGCCTCTCGTCCGCAGTAATTAAGGCGAATCGACGCCGACCCCGGTTTCAATATCAACCCGACGGGAATGATGCGCCCTGCTTGCGGTGACTAGGTCGACCAGTAGATATCACGACGCCCTTGGTTGTGCGCATCCGCCACACACACACATATATATATATCGAACCTCCTCTAGATGAACAAGATGTCGTTGTCAAGCGCTCAACAGACCAATGCGGAATGCCGGTTCCGCGTTGGATAAAAGCTAGTGCAGGCCATGTCATTGCACGTATCAACGTATATAAAGACAAGACCTTGATTTAGATCAATAAAGCTGTGGATCCGCATTTTACTGCGACAATTGCCGTGGCCAAGAAGGCTCCGGCGGCCGCATACTCATACTCAGCCTCAGTGGGCACCCAGCGACCTTGGCCTCGTTGGGAGTTTGTCCACGTAATACCCCTGGCACATGCGGTGTGCAATGTGGCTGGTGATGGTTTGCCATTCCATCAGTACATTTTCCTCTTCATCTTCGACTTATAATTAAGTATTATCGACGGCGAATTGGGGCTGCCATAAGACCCATCGAAGCAAGCTCCTAAGCTCCGAGCACGAGGCCCGACCGCGAAGCTCCGAGCCGCCACGAAATCACAAATTCACAATGCACCTCCCGACCGGGCCCTCCCGCCGTGCAACGGCTTACGCGGAGGGCCTCACCCAGGCTCGAGACCTGGTCCGGCGAGATGTACCTAGTGCTGCAGTACGTTGCGAATTCTCTACCTTGAACAGCGAGACTCGGCTGCAGCGGGCAGCATTGGCTATTTCGTAATGGCGGGCTGGGCGGATCAAAGCGAGCTTTGCTAATCAACAAAATTTTGATTTAGATCGCCGTGGGCGGCTTCTTCGGACTTTTTCTCACCGTGGCCGTTGTGATTATCACAATGACACGCTACTCCAAGCGACAAAAACGGCAGAAATCGCGCACGCAAGGCTACGAGTCGAGCACAGGCGCCGACACGACCGAACTCGCCCCTGCCACAACCACAACCACCAGCACCGTAGCGCTGCCGCCGCCCGCCCAAACCGCCGGCGGCGGCGGCAACAGCGTGGACCGGCACACGTCTGTGCGCTCCGTCATGACGCTGCCCGCCTACCGCGCCGAGGCGTCCACCAACGAGCAGGTGCTCGGGCGGGCCGGCGACCGCGACGGCGTCGACGTGATTGTGGACCTGCCGACCGAGGAGCGCGAGGAGGCGCTGCGGGACGAGGAGATGGCGGCGCTGTACCAGATCCGGGCGCTGCGGCGGCAGCAGATCCTGGAGCGCGAGCAGCGGCGGACGGAGCGCGAGGCGGCGCGCGCGCGCAACGACCGGGCGGCGCTGGCAGACATTAGGCAGCGGGCGCGCCTGGCCCGCGACGAGGTGGCGGCGAGCAACGAGGCCATTGACGAGCTGCGACAGGACGCGTCACGGGCGCAGGGCCAACGGCTGCGCAGCGTGTCGACCGTTTCGTATGGGGACCTGGGCGTTGCTCGGCACGACGGCAGCCGCGTGCGCGCGAGCAGCAACGACAGCGAGCGCATGGGGCTGCTGGCCGATGCCGCGAGCATCGGCGAGGCCGCCGCCGCCGCGGGGGCGATGCCCGAGACGCTCCGCAGCAGGAACAGGAGCGTAAGCTCGTTTGTGAGCGTCGACAGCGGGCCGCCGTCGCCGGCCTACTCTCGCGAGGCGTCGAGGTATGGGCGCGGCGGCAGCGGCGACTCGCCGCTGGCGGGCTCCAGCCCAGATCTGGTCGAGGTGCCGTTGGATCTGGGCGACGAGGATCGCCCCCCGCCGCCGGGCTACGAGGAAGAGGCGTCGCCGTCGTCGCTAGGGAGGGAGGCTTCTGCTGCTGCTGCTGCTGCTGCACTACCACCGCCGGAATATGCCGAGGGCGACAGAAGGAGTAGCGGCCAGGTGGTGGGCGAGCTGCAGGCACCCGCGGATGCGGGTCGATCGCAGCGATCGGGCAGCTTCACCGGAACGGTGCCGCAGATTGTGATTGAGCGGCATTGAGCATTTGAACGCAGCAGCGTGTATACGACGTGACGAGATATGGAATCTTTTTTCTTGTGAGCAAAGCTCTGCTTGGAATTTTGGTAAT
Source organism: Aschersonia sp. MBC 622 (assembly GCA_030782805.1). Taxonomy (NCBI): domain Eukaryota; kingdom Fungi; phylum Ascomycota; class Sordariomycetes; order Hypocreales; family Clavicipitaceae; genus Aschersonia; species Aschersonia sp. MBC 622. The sequence continues at coordinate 76,328 of JARJPL010000257.1, read as the reverse complement.
TTTAGCGAGTTTGTTCTGTATTGTTTAAATGCGGTCATCGGTTGATGGTTTTGGTATATTTGCGAAGCATCTAGACGGGGGGGGGGGTGAGAGGGTTGAAAATACAGAGATTGCAAGCCATTTTGAGAAAACGTTTCAACGTACGCTTGTGTGGCTTGAGACAACTCGTAAATCGTGATCAGTAGTCATAGCCTAGTCGACGAGCCAACAGTTTCTTGCGGGAATAGAACCCCTACCAACCCTGTGTGCCTGCCAAACCATCAGCCAGCCGTGTGCGCCAGCCGTGTGCGCCAGCCCGCGATGGCGATGGCTGGCAGATAGATGGCTTATCAAGCTTTAGCTAAGCTCAAGTCGCTGCTCACAAATGCATGCAGTTGCCAATTGGTGGAGACCCCGCTCTCTGTCAGCTCCACTACGCCGCCACACGGCTGCGCATCGCAGGTGGGGGGAGGATCGGTTGGTCAGGTTCATGTAATCTGAATGGATCACGAATTGTGTTCCTGATTTCTCATCGACGTTGCGTGGTCTTTGTTGGATCAATTGGCAGTGTCTGGGTCCTCAATCCCGAATCAGTCGACGTACCAGGTCGATTACGCCATGGATCTTGCACACTGCGTCTATAGGTAGCTAGGGGCCATTCGGCTAGGTACGCATTTGTAGGTAGGTCACTGCCCCGCCCAGGCTCGAGTAGGTAGGGGGTACTCGAGACAGCGCCATTTGAGCCTATTTCTTCTTAGAAATCATCACAAATGCAACCACACAGTGGAGATGACACCCTGATCAGTTCCCGAAATGGAACCGTCTAAGTTGGTTGCATTCGGTTGCGAGCTACAGGGCTGCTCAGCTTCGCTCAAAGTATAAGAGCTCCGCCGCCCGCCGTAGCCACAACCAATTTACTCTCTCTCCCATCCTCATCCTATTTGTATAAACTTTCCATTACATACTTTATCAAACCAGTGTCTTGAAGCACCAACGCCAAAATGGTCAAGATTGCGATTGTCTACGTACGTTGTTCTCGAGCCTCTTACCCGGATGTCCCACTACCCCTCGCTGCCCCTCGCTGCCCCTCCTCCGTCCGACCCTTGGCTCGCGGAGCTCACTAGCGCCCTTCCCCCCAAGCTTCAACTTTACAATGCAAACGGCACGACAATGATGCTTTCTTTTACTGACGCTACACTAGTACTCCATGTACGGCCACATCAAGCAGCTGGCTGATGCCGAAAAGAAGGGCATCGAAAAGGCTGGTGGCACCGTCGACGTCTACCAGATCCCCGAGACCCTGTCAGAGGATGTCCTCGCCAAGATGCACGCTCCCCCCAAGGCCACCGACGTGGCCGTCCTCGAGGACCCCAAGACGCTCCTCGACTACGACGGCTTCCTGTTTGGCATTCCCACCCGTTACGGAAACTTCCCCGCCCAGTGGAAGGTACGTTTCCCACGACCCTCGCCAAACCCCTTTCGGCCGCAACAGCTAACATATGGTGATTTGCAGACTTTCTGGGACAAGACTGGCGGCATCTGGGCTTCTGGCGGCTACTGGGGCAAAAAGGCCGGCCTCTTCATCTCGACAGGCACCCTCGGCGGCGGCCAAGAGTCGACGGCCATTGCCGCCCTGTCCACGCTCACGCACCACGGCATCCATTACGTGCCGCTCGGCTACGGCAAGACGTTTGCGCAGCTCGCCGACTTGAGCGAGGTGCACGGCGGCTCGCCCTGGGGTGCCGGCACCTTTGCCGCCGGCGACGGCTCCCGCCAGCCCACGGCCAAGGAGCTCGAGATTGCCACCCTCCAGGGCGAGGCCTTTTACAACGCCATCAAGGGCGCTTGAATACATGGTAGTGCGACCAAGGAGCAGGCGTCGGCAGCCCAGGCGGGAAAGGCCAACACTGCGGCTGCGCCGAGGAAAGAAACGAGGGAGAGCGAAGAGGAGCCCCGAACAGGCCCGTGTGGCTTACCATCCAAGTGTATAGTTCTATAAACGAGTCATCCCATGACGCACTATTCGAGAGGAAAAGCTCTTTATGTATTCAAGACCAATATACCAGTTCATAGCCGTGCTGTGCCATCACTGAATGGGTGTCTTGAATGTAGCTTCTGCCGTCCGCTAGGGATACCCACGCCGAGAGCCGAAAGTCATGAGCTGTTTTCCGTGACACGTGGTGGATCAATTGTTGATTAGAAGCAGAGATGGAGGTCATCTGCGTGACTGGTATGCGGCAAATCTGATCCAAACCCCCCCGTTCACCTTCAAGTGACCTGTCGGTATTTCCCTCTTCTCTCCGTCTGCAGATCAGACACTCTCCGAGCTAGATCAGTCGGGTCTCATTACGAATGAGGAGGCAAGGAGGCTTCTCAAACTTTTACCAAGACTTGCGATGAGACGTCTGCCCTTGCGACAGCGACAGCAAGTATGCAGAAACCTGCCACGATGTGGTGGTCGAGTTGAACACTGCAACCCACACATGTCGATTTCCTTCACATGATGACAGACGAAAATGGTGAATGATCTCTCCAAGTTCAAGGGTGAGGGCCCTTCCAGGGTTGGAATGATGCAACCATACCTTGCGAGGCCGGATTGTACACATGATTGTCTAAGCAAAATCCTAATCAGATGGGTGACGCCAACAGTCGCAGGACAAAGACAAACTTGCGATAAAACCATGTCATGTGTCATTGATGCAACGATGAGAAAAGAAGAAGAAAGATCATGGCTATAGTGTGAGCCAGCTCCATAAACGCCCTTGAAAATGTAGCAATTCTTCTACCATTACTGCCCTAGCCAAACTTGGCCATGACCATCTCGGGGTATTCGCGATTCGCAAATCATTATGCATCCAAAGCTATTTTTCCAGTCACATTTGTTTCACTTCTTGAAAGAGTTTGTCTTGGAGCCAAAGAACGGGTTTGGCTGGAACCTATTGCCCGGACGTGACTGCAGCTCGCCGCCGTCCAGCAACCGGTCGGCGTCCTCGGCCGGCGGCGGCGCCATCTGCACGTCACCTCTGTAAATCTCGACCGCCGATATGAGCGGCAAGACGAGCAGCAGCATCGACAGCAGCTGTCCAAAGCTCCAGCTCTTCTCGTCTTCGTCTGCGAGCGTCACCGAGGGCTTGCCAAACGCCGACGACAGCAACACGACGCGGACCGTCGCGCCAACCGCCACGGCCGCCATGACGAGCAGGCCGGCGACCTGCACCGTCTTGTACCAGCGCTGCTGGCGGCTGTGCAGGTACCACGTCGCGAGCCCAAAGATGACGAGATTGCCCGCGAGGACGGCCACGGTGCCGACGTACGACAGCGCGCCGTCGGCGCCGGGCGGCGGCTTGCCGAGCGCGTTGTTGCCGCCGCCACCGCCGTCGCCGCCATTGTCCCAGACGCAGGCGACGGGCAGCGTGGAAAAGGACATGCCGCGGGAGACGACCTGCAGGACAAAGACGCCCGAGACGGAGGAGAGGGCGAGGTTGACAAACATGAGGAGCTGGCGCAGCCAGCGCAGGACCCAGTCGCGGCGGTAGTCGCCGACGAGGGCGAGCAGCGTGGCGTTGTGGGTGGCCATGGAGAGCAGGGACAGCATCCAGACGAGGAAGAAGTGGTAGGGCACGAGGGAGCCCATCTTGGCGAGGGCGACGGACTGCACGCCGATGCCCTGGACGATTTGCGAGTCGCTGAAGCCGTTGAGGAGCTTGCGCCGGACGGCCGAGGGGCGGCCGCGAATCTCGGCGAGGATGACGCTGGCGGAGAGGATGAGGGCGAGGCCGGCGGTGATGATGAAGGAGAGGAGGATCTGGGGGTGTGTAACAAAGTTTGGTTAGTCTTCTTTCCCGATTTCTTCTTTTCTTCTTGTTTGAAAAAAAAGAAGAAGAATAAAAAAAGAACATACGCCGGCGCCGGCAACTCCAGGTTCGCTGGGCGCCCGAGGAGGCGCGTTTGTGCAGTTGGTCATTGGGTATCGAGGAGAGAAGACGGGGGGACGGGGGGAGGAGTGCGCGTGTTTCGAATCAGAGGTTGCAGAGACAGCAAATACACCTTCAAGGAGAAAGGCGCAGCGTAGAAAAGAAGAAAGAAAAACAGGAGAGAGAAAATGGGCGTTGGACAGACGCTGAGCGCACGCAGAGTACGAAAATCGTGTTCAACAGCTTGGTTGCTGCACACGCCGCCAAAAAAAGTTGGGCATTCCTTCAAAAGTTGTGCAGCGACCTTCAAACAATGACGTCGGTCTGCATCAGGGGTTCAAAAGGGTCCTCTCAAGACCCCTCCCTGTCGCGACCTCCTTGTTGGCGTCTCGGATTAACTGGCTGTGCGGCAACTGATTTGCTTGTTTTACACTCTGTAATCCGTACACTGCGCTGATATAATTATGGCCATTGAGCTAGTCATTGTTGACAGCAGGTTCCTGTAACAGCGCTATTCTTGGTAAATAAATAGTGGAAATGTCCTCTTGGCGAGGGTGCTGTCTGTTCCATCCTTTTTGAGTTTGCGGCAGATCTAGATTGGCGGGATAGTCTCGATAGATCTGTGCGGAACTTTGCTTCACCCAATGTTACAAACGTGACTCTTTTATTTTGTAGTATTTTCTTCATTTAGAATTTTTGTCATCTTTGCGCTGACCATGCGTCCTGAAATACGCGCTCTGATTTTATTTCCAGGTTGCTGTGGGTACATGGGCAGGCGGGAATCAAGGAAAATGGTAAATGCATGCTTATTCTGACACGGCTTGCTATTTATGCCCATGCCGGGTAATCTACCGTCTTCAACAAGTCTAATGCGTGATTGTTTCAAAATCCCGCGCAGCAAAGCAATATATCGTCAGCATTTATAGGGCATCCGCTGCCGCCTCGGTGCTTGCTATAATTATAATCTTAATTTCGGCTGCACACCCGGAGAATGAAGCCGGCCGCCAACATTGCGCGCAAGGCTTCTTATATCAAGTTACTGCATTTTGTCAAGATGATAATGTGCTCGACTCCTCACTTGGTGCACGGTTTGCTCTGCGACAGCCCCCTGCTTGCTGAAGTAATCAACATGCCCATCTTTTATTTTGAGTAGTTTGTTTGTTGAATTTGGACATGCAATACTGGTAGATCAAGCTGCAGGGCTCATATGTATGGCCAGCGACGATCCCGCAACTGGCACGTTTCTTTGCCGATTCGGCCCCAGTCAGTTCCAAGCCATCGAGTTAACGTCTTATTGACCGTCAACCGATTGCAACCCATTCATCGCAAATGATACGTCATGTGCAATCGGTCGATCTCGGTCGGGGATTTACACAACATGGAATGTTGCAATATCCGTGGGGAAGAGTTGGGGGCTAAAAAAGTCATTGAAACAAATTGGCTGCTCGCGGAACTGCAACGATGGGTTGTAGCCGAAATGGTAGATATCGAGTCAAATTGTCGGTGGACGTACCGTGAAGGTGCAGTTGAAGACGCATGCTGCATCTCGCCAGCAATGCCAGAACCGGCAGTGAAATGGGCGTTGTAGCGACTGTGAGGGGGGGTCCAGTATGGCAAGTGCATTGATGATCGGAAAGCAGGCTGGCTGGTTGAAGTCGTTCTCTGGTCATTGCTGGTAAAGACAATATCCTGTGTTCATTCCATGGTGAACAGGTGACGGGTACTGGCACTCACTTGATCAAGAGAGGAACAAAAAAAAAAAAAGCAACCATTGTAAGCGAGGCAGTTTTCTTTCTTTCTTTCTTTCTTTCTTTCTTTCTTTCTTTTTTTTTTTTTTTTTTTTTTTCACTGACGAAAGAATATAAACATCCAAGTGGATATCTGGGAATCGAGAAATGGTTGATATCTGAATACTCGAATTAATATTTCTCTTTGCGTTACTGGTAATGAGCAGGAATGAAAACATGCAACTTGGTTTAGAAATATGCACCACATGACTAGCGTAGCATGTCAAGGAAGCTTTGGAGCAGATGCATCTCTGTTGGTGGTACAGATCCTTGTCCTTGGCGGATAGGTTGAATTAGATGGACGGCAGTTGGTTCCAGCGCCTGTTCTATAAAAATGAGAAGTGGTCCCCGATCCCGGTTTTATGGGGGAGTGCCCCTTGAACGGGGTACGCCGACAAGAAAAGAAAGGGAAGAAAGGAAGAAGAAAAATTTGACAGAGGTGAGATTCCTTCGGCAGATGTCAACCGACCGTTTCTTTCGCGTCTGAGCAACAACTCGCCATTTCTCAACCTCTTCAGGTTACGCGACGTGGCACAGAGCCGACCGAGTCAGGTCTGGAACAAGCGATAACAGTCGCACAACGGGAGGCAGCAGCAGCTCGGACACAAGTATCATGTCAAGTTTTTTTTTAGCCTGACAAGAATGTTTGACAAGAAAGGGTATCACCAATGGAAGCATCACAGTTGCACAAAAAGTCTTTGGAGCATTGTTGGCGGTTCAACAAAGGGTTTGTTCATTGCAGGGGGGAGGGGCGGGGGTAGTAGAGAGAGGCTGTAGAGCACAGACAGATGAGGCTCCGCCTGGTAAAAACTGGTAGAAAAAAAACCTGATAATAACTACCAGTAAGCTTATGAATAGTTTGGCAACCAACACTTGGAGCAGGCGTGTTCATGTACGGGATTCAAGAGACAGATGTTTAGACTCTGAGAGTGAAGAAGCAAGAGAGACTATAATATGGTTTGAATCAAGATTCAGAAAGAAAAAAAAAGACACAGTAGCTGGGATGAACGTAGAGGAAATGCAGTTGCATGCATGAATCTGCGGGATTTGTATCAGGGTTGCTTGCTGCCTGCTTCCCATGGCGCGGCACGTACTCCGTATTCCGCCGGCTCCCGCTGTGCAACGCCTGTGCGACGTATTTGTTTTGCAAAGCCCTAGAGACGATAATTAACTCGCCAACTAATGCATGTGCAGAAATAAAAAGAAGGTGAGGCCAGAAAAGGTCTCAATTTCAGAGACAAAGACACAGACGCAGGCACGCCCCTCTCCCTCCCGAGCGGCGGCCTCCTTGAGTACCTACCTAATAAGCGAGTACATCAGACGAGTGTCAAGTGTGTTTGCAGGGGACGAGCCAGCCGGCATGTCGAGGAAACACGCGAGCGTCTGTCTTGGTGTTTTTTCTTTCCTTCTATTTTTGGTTCCATCATGCTACGATTTCCTTCTTCATGCGGCTATGCGGCTATGCATAATGTGAATAACTTATTTGTATTATTGCCAATTGGACAGGGACCGAAGAGACTGCCGATGACGGATTGAGTTGGCGCTGCTGCAAGGCAATCGTGGCGGCAGGGCAGCCCTGCAGGGGGTGTGAGGCATCTAATCTGGCGGGGGTTCAAAGCGAATCAGTCTATTGCAGTACATTACATCGTACGTCTGCCGTTATCTGAATACCTTACCAAGGTAGGCAAGGTAGGCAAGGTAGGCAAGTAAGTACCTGTGCTATTATATCAACTTGGATGTAGTCAATGTATCTCGCCGCTGCTAAACGACTCACAGCCGTCGACGGCAGCCCATCGCCTAATTGAGACGGCCGCCGTTTGCTTTGCTTGCGGGCCGGCGTCGTCATGAGCACGTTTGCACGGATTCGACAGACACCAAACAGCTTTTCTTTCAATACAACATCAATTGAACACCAAACATCCTCCCAACCTTTACCCTAATCGAATTTATCGCCATCTACAACCACGCACACCTTTGCAAATCCACGACACGCCCTATAAACTCGCTTGCCGCTAGCCTCCGCCTCCAGCTCCACCCTTGCGGCACCACCTTCCATCCAACCCCATCTCTCCATTCATCTCGAGGCTCGTCCCCCGGAATGGTCTACTTGCTTGTTGGGCATAACTGCGTACGTCGTTGTCGCTGTTGGCATTCTTCACCCCTCGTCATTGGCTTTCCACAACCCTGCCCACTAGTCTCCACGGACCATGTACAACCTCGCTGCCTCGTATCGCGTCCACGCCCTCCCATCAAGTCCCGGGTCCATAGCATTGGACATGTCATGGGTCTCGCGTGCACAGAGAACGGATCTCAGCAGGACAAGTGCACAGAGCCGATATGAACAAGACAATTAGAAAGAAGAAAGAAAAGGGCATAGCGCGCAATCAACATCCCTAAACTCGACTCTCAGGTGCCAGGCTCTCGATTTCAAGGGCAGCATACCAGGCCTGCCCCAGCAAGACTAGCCAGAGTACGTGTCTCACCCTTCGATGAAACACGCCCAATGATGCCAGAAACATGTACAGTCTGTGGCACGCAAGAAAACGCCAAAATATGACCGAAAAAAACTACGGAGCACGATGCCCATAATTTTTTTGATTCTTCTTTCCCGGCTCCAGACTTCTGACACCGCCGGGGGGCCCTCCCCACCAACACATCCGCCCTTTTCGGAAACCATCATCTCGACTCGACTGTCTTATTCTGTTGATGCCCCTGCGCCATCATGGCACACACGCTCTCACACTGCGCGTTGCCGCCGCTCCGCTCCGGTATCGACTTTTCCGCCCCAGTGCCTGCACGTCTTTGAAGCGTGCCCACCCCAGGTTTTACCCGTCGTCTTAGTCGCACGTTCTGCTCCTTGCTGCAGCCTGCCCGTCTTTTATTAAAGTCCAGATTCGCCTCCGATCCAGCTGCCTTTCTGCTGCCCACGAAAAACACGCTCTGTAACAGACACAATCCACTCACTCGAATAGCCGTCTTTCCAATCACTTACTTATTTCTTTCACTTCTCTATATTTATTCTCAATTCCTTCTCTTCGGTTTCCCTCTCCTTTACCCTCTTGATTAGGCTTCTTTTGCTCTGCTGTCAACCCGCTCTACGAAGCCAACGCCCACTCCAACACCAAACATATCGCGTGCCGTCTCGATACAACAACCAACAACACTCAGGTTAGATAGTTCACCTGCAGTGCGCAAGCACCACGCACATTTACGTGCATTATCGCCCGCCGCTTCTGCAGCACCTGTCGTTCATTCATTTATTGCCATACCTGCTCACCATTTGTCCGGCCCCTCCAATGTCATCCTCGACCATGATTGCTCTGCCGAACCCTCCTGGCACTCACAAGTATCGCAAATCCAACGCCTCTGCAACCGAATACCCCAGTCCCGAGTCTGCTCATGACTCCTATCAGAGGCACTCTCATCACTATACCCACCTGCCTCACTATCAACACCAACACCAACACTACCAGCAACAACAGGGCGCCCATTATCAGCAGCAGCTGCATCAGCAATACCAACAACAACAACACCAACAACAACCACAACACCAACAATATCAGTATCACTCAAGTCACTCGCGCCAGCATTCGCGCCAACACTCGCAGCAGTCTTTCACATCTCAGTTCCAGCCGTACCATCTGCCCTCGCCGCAGTCTCCTTCAAGCTCCATGATGCCGTCGGGCATTGAACGCCTACCCAGCAATGTTCAGCAAAAGGTCTATAATGATCTAGACTACCAATCTCTGATTCACCTGTCCAGCACGAACCGATATTTTAATCGGACAATTGAGCCTCAGAACATGGCTGATCCTGCCGACAAGGCTCAATTCGTCATGAGAGCCGCCAAGGACTTTCCACAGCACCGACCTAGTGAAAAAGGTCACGACTATAAACCGGGAAACTTTGAGTGCTACGTCTGCTTCCGGGTCCGCACTCCCGAACACTTTGATATGCTGCAGCCCCAGCATGCCTACGTCGACCCCAGTGGACGCCTAGTGACTGATCGCGACCCTCAGCCTGGCCGAGACAAGCAAATTGCCCTACGACGTTTTTGCATCGAGTGCGGTGTTCGAGAGGGCCTCCATGTGCCTTTTGACTGCCTCACGACTCGCACTGGCCGCGATCTCTGGGTGTGCAAGTGCCGACGGATTTGGGCTAAGCCGGGCTGCCTCCGCTGCCCCGACTGCCGCGCTGACTGTCCCCTGCGACCCAAAAAGAAGTTTGGTTTCTAACAGACTTTCGTATTTATTTCATGTGTCTTTTTTTCATCTTTCAGATTGGTGGCGTTATCTTGCCATTGTGACTACCGATTGTTTCAACTTCTTACGCTGATCTCTTTACCGGTCTCGCTGGCCACGAAAAAATACCGGCGGCAATTACTTGGGGCGAATTTGGGCGGTCACTTGGGCGATTATTCGGAGCGATTACACGGGGCGATTAGTTTGGAAAGGAGAAATTGATATCCGTGGGACTGCATGCTTCTGGAAAGCTGCGCATTTGGGCTCTAATATGGTGTTTTCGGTTGGGTATTGTACTACGATGTGACACTATACAAATATGGAGTTGTGGAAGGGCTGATCTGGAAGGTTACAACTTGAAAATTGGGCTCAGGCGCACTGAATAGATGGTGTCAAATTGAAATAACGAATCAACAATTTCGAGTGGATATGCCCGAATATGTATTCACAACGAAGAGGCGGCAGCTGCCTCTTGACTCGAGGTCAGTATCGATGTTGCAGAGACAGCGTACGGCAAAGCTCTGCTACTTCAGCGTTGGTGTCACTGACCTCAAAATGGTCGGCAATGGCAGCCCCGTTTGTAGAGCGAGAGTAATGAGCTGGAGGAATTTTGGTGGTACACAGTCAATTTCGTGTTGGTCGTGTTGTGGGTGGGGTTGTGAGACGCTGGTCAAGGAGCTAATCGGCTTTACTCGTGATGGAAATGAGGCAGACGAGTAAAAAGATGAACAACGTAGATGAAAATCTCACGAGCACTAAAGACGTTAAACTGAGTGCTTCTGAGTGGATATACCCTGGTGGATGGGATGCGCCAAGGGACTCGAACGAAGTTGCTCTCTTGCACAGCAATTCGCTTACACCAGAGAGGCTGGGCCCTTTTTCTCTGTCGAGACTAATTTTTTTTTCTTTTTGCAAATTTATAATCTTGACATTCATTGGATCTCTGCAGGACATTTCGGTTCAACGGCAGATCACCACCATGCGTGAAGAGGTGTTGGTCGGCGACTGCGCAGTTACACGCGCAACGACAACTCGTCAAGAAATAGCCGCGACAATGGAAGGCGATGAGTGCGGGCTCGTTTGCAGACTACAGCAAGCCCAAACTGAGCGTCTACAGACAATTCAGGAAGCGACGACTGTTCCCGACATTAATGCGTCTACTCCCGGCCTCGTTCCCGTCGATACGCCGCCTCCATCGGCCGTCACCGACCCCCCTGACGTGCCTCTCCTTCTCACTTCTTCCCCTGGCTATACCGACCCTCCTCTGTTCACTTTTCCCACTCCATTGCCTTCTTCTTCTCCTTCTCTTTCATCTTCTTCTTCTTTTTTACAATACCCCATCTCGACCACAGACGCCAACTTTGCCCTCCCCACGCCCACGCCCACCACCACTACCACTTCCGCCTCCTTCTCCTCCTCATCAGTCAAGCCCTTTGCCGTGCGACCCTCGCCGACCGGCGGCATGGGCGCATTCGCCACCCGCACTCTCCTTGCCAACGAAATCATCCTCGAAGAGATGCCCCTCTTTACGTCGAAGCGAGGCGGTTCCATATTCAAAGCCTTTGACAGAGCAAGTCGCAAAAAGCAAAAAAAGGCAATGAAGCTCCACGCCAGCAGCCATTTCAAACTAGGAACACCATACCTCCAAGCCGTCTGGGACACCAACAGGTACATAAGTTTTTTTTTTTTTTCTAAATATTTATTGAGAGTCGTGATAACTAAACATTTTTCTTGACACACAGCTTCGCTATCAGCCCGTCGGAAGCAGGTTTGTTTCCGCTCGCCGCGCGCTTCAACCACGCGTGCGAACCGGCCAATAATGTGCATTATGCGTACGACGAGGCGCGGCGACGGATGCGGTTTTGGGTCGCGCCAGAGGGGGGAGGGGTCGCAGAGGGGGAGGAGCTGACGATTTGCTACGGGCGCGGCAAGACGCCAGACTTGCTGTACCGGTGGTACGGGTTTCGGTGCGGGTGCGGCGCGTGCGAGGGTGTGAGCGAGCAAGAGATGGACAGTTTTGAGGTCAGATGGTAGTTGGTTGGAGATGGGATTCTGAATGAAACTAATCATCTAGGAAGAGCTTTGGGCTTGAATTGGGTTGCTACTATTGGATACTTGGTCAAGATATGATGATTGTTAATTATACTTGCTTTTTCTTTTCCATGTCCTGCTTTTAGGTCTCCATCATCCGCGAAACATGCCAACCATGTACATATGGAACGCTACACACATCAGTCAGTCTCTCCATCGAAACACCCTGCGAAGCCGTCCGCGATGGTCGTCCGGCTCAACAGTCGGCTCAAACACCCACGCGCCCGACTCGGACTTGGCCAGCGCGATGCCGTGGCGGCCCAGCTCGTCGAGTCCCTTGTGTGTATCTATCATGCCGCTTCCGAGATGTAAAATGTCTGGATGAATGCAGCTAAACAGCATCGGCATCGAATCGCCCTTCCAAATCGCCACGTCGTCGCGGACGCTCGCTGAAATGGTGGCAAAGAGGTAGTAGAGACTAACAATTAGGCACAGCGGCGGATACAGCATCCAGAGCCACTTGACCTTGACAAAATTTGCCAGTTTCGTGGCACTCCCTTCGTAGCTTGTACTAAAACTGTCTCTGAGCTTTCCATGCCGACGAAATTCGTTGCTGAGACTGAGGGTTAGCTGGTCCATCCATTCGGACATGGCCGGCAAGCCGTCATGAATGGCCTCAATCCAGTCCGAAGAAAAGTTGACGCGGCCTCCGTTGTCTTGGTACCAACCATTAGTCAAGTTGTCCATGAATCTGCGAATTGTTTCGACTGCCCGGGCCGAGATGGTGTACCGCGAATGCTCGAGCGTATTCATCTCGTTGGGCACATTGATGAAAACGTGTTCGTCCAGGTGAGCGTTCGTCTTCTTTTCTAGCTGCGTTTCATTCCACACAGATATGATTCTTTGACTCAGATGCCCATCATTCATGCTTGTATCATATGCTTTCATACAGACCCAGAGGGCACATTCGAAACCCTTTGAGTTTGTTTTTGACTTGTGCTCCGAGGCTCCGACGAGCTCGAATATCGACAGATACGCCGTGGTTCCCTGTTCTCTCAGCAAAGGGCGTTCCGTGATGGGTCGCACTTTGAACGCCTCGTTATCATCGCCACGCAAGACTTTGATCGAGGTATTCGAAGAAACATTATAAACACAGATCTCATCACTACACTCGATGAGGACGGTCTTGGGGGTACATTCTCCGCAAACAGCTAGCGAAGGGAAGATTGGCCAGCTGCAGTTACCAGTAGAACAGGTAGGCAGTAGAACCGGAATCTCATCTGCAATGATGCCTGTGTAGATGGCGGCTTTGGTTGAGAGTTGAAGAGTCAAGTCTGCGCACAGTTAGCAGACGACGCGTACGGAGGCAGAATGGCCATACCTGTGCTCTAATCTCGCTGCTCAACATTGTCCCAATAATCGCTTCGAAAATTCGCCGGCGCGGACCGCTCCGTCTCGTTTTTGAAGACGACCGGCTTCGGCACATAATCCACCATTTGCTGCGAAAACGTCTCGAAACCATGTGTGAAGAGGATAATGGCCGCACCGATACAAGATAGATGTCTAATCACGCATCAGAAAGACGCCACAGGAATTCAAGAGTGTGTTCACTCACAGCCCCTTCATGCGCCAGATGAGCGCCGCGCTCCCCAAGAACCCGCGCGACGCCTCGTCAAAGAGCTTGAAATCCTCGAGCCTCGCTACAGTGTTTGTACGCCTCTGGTGCGTCTTGGCGACCCAGATCCAGGCGCCCTGCGCGATGCACGCCTCGACAACGTTGCCCACGCCCACGCGCGCAACGGTGACGAGCGCAATCACCACCATGTCGAGGTCGAGGGCACCGACAGGCGACAGCCGCGGCGCGAGCTTGCCGTCGTAGTACCACAGGATGATGACGAGGATGACGATGCTCAGGCCGCAGATGATGGCCGATTTGTACTCGTCGGCCCATGACTGCAGGGCAACGAGGTAGGCGTGCCGGCCGCGCTCGATTCTGCGGTGGATGAGGTGGTTACCTTCTTCGGGGATGTGAGAAGGCTCTTCGTCAGCGGCGCCGTCGTGATTGAGGGAGTGGCTGCGCGGCCAGGTGGTGATGCGGTCGATGTGCCGAGGTCGCCGTCGAGGTTGCATGGTGTTGGACATGGTGCGGATGGTGTGGTGAAATAGGATATAAGTATGGCAATGATGAAGATGGATCGATGAAAACGGCGGATCAGAAGTTAAATAAGACATGATGATGCACCTTCGGTTACGCGTCAAGAAGTTGACGGAAGGTGGCCTCCCGGAGCATGTACTTGCTATTTTACCTACGCTGGCTGGGTCAACCAACCACTGTGAAAGGTGCATCGCTCTTGGATGACGTGGTAAACAGACGATTCTATATTGCTAAGCCTTGACCAGTGCCTTGACCGGTGTAGACACCATGAGCTCGAGAATCGCAAAAGCAATCTCCGCAGCCGCCAGCGCCGTCGTCGCCGCATTATTATCATACGGCGGCGCAACCTCGACCACATCGCCCCCAATCACCTCTACTCCATCCAACCCAGCCAAAATGGTCAAAAGTTCCCGCGATGACCATCCTCCTGCCTCGGGCGTTCCGGTGGCTTTTGTTTTTCCTCAGTTATTAAAATCTTTTTTTTTTCATCTAGACCAGTAGAATGCTAACGCAAAACGTACCTGGCGCAAAGGCGGGGTCCAGCACGTCAATGTCGACGGAGAGGTAGACGCGCGTGTTTTGGACGCGCTGGCGGATTCGGTCAATGATGCCGCGGACGCCGATAAAGTCAATGTCGCGGGCGGTGATGATGTGGAAGCCGCAGGTCTTGTCGTGGCGCATGTCGGAGGCGTCGGTGACTTGGGCGCGAATGCCGGCGTGGATGGACGAGTTGAGAATCAGGTTCTACATGGTCAGCGGGGCCGAAAAGTTATTCATACAAAGTCTTGAATGAAAATAATAAATCGTGTACCTCTTCGTGGGCGAAATGGAGAAAAGTGCCGTGGTTTAAAGCGCTGCTGTTGGTTAGGCTTAACTCGTGCCAAAGAAGCTTGGTGTGTACTCACGCATATTCGGAGATGCCACCGCCTGGTTTTGAATCATCAACTGAGTATAAATAGAGCCACACGTATCTTCGCAAAACTTACCAAGCTGTTTGGGGTTCCAGGTATCGACGTGACTGTCAAAATGAATCACCGACACCGGCCCCCAATGCTTCTCCGTCACCCGCAGCGCCGCCAGCGTCGTCGTGTGATCACCTCCGAGCGTGATAATCCTCGGCGCGCTCGTGCCATCACCACTCTTCGCCGGACGCCCCGAAATCTTTTTGTGCGCCGTTTCCAGCGTCCTGAGCGCGGCGCGGTTGTCCAGCCACGTCATCTTGGCGTCGCCGCAGTCCACAATCGTTGCCCAGTCATGCATCGCATCGCGCTCTACATTTGTTTTTTTTCTCATCATTAGAACATGATACGAAATTTTCAACAAGCAGAATGCCAAAGTGTATCACGGAGCAACAATACTGGTGTATACGCTGAGACCATACGTCTTTTGGTTGCTGCCCAGCCGAATGGCGGGAGGCCCGAACCTAGCACCTGGGCGTCCCGTGGTTGTCTAGGAAAAAAGAAAAAGCTGTTGAGTATCTGAAATAGATTTTTTTCACACATGTGGATGCCCTGCTTACTGTGTCGTGCGGCGCCCCGAGAATCGCGATATCGTAGCGCAACTCCTCCGCTTTCTCGTCGCCGAAGCAGTCGGTCACGGGCAGTGTCGCGAAGCCCGTCCCCGTCAGAAACGGCATCTGAGTGACGACGCCATCGTCCAGGTCCGCTCCCTCATCATTCAGCCAGAAGCGGACTTGTTGGGCGGCGCCGGGATTATTGTAGTCGTACGCCGAAAGCGCAAGAGCAGCGTGCGCGAGCGAGGCCCATGTCGCGAGATGCTGTCTCATAATGCTCAAAGGGGGGGGGGGGGGGAATACAAAATGAGGTGGAATCGAACAAGATATGGAAATGCAAGTAAAGTCGATTATATTAAAAAGTCCAAGAGAAAAGAGAAACGGCACATCTTGGGCGAAGTGGCGTTTGATTCATGAAGCTCTAGCTGCGCTTGGCATGGTCGCTTCTCCGCAGGTGGATACGGCGCCCGACCTCTCACAGCATGTTGCACAATGAATAGTGATGACTGACTGTCTGTACACAAGCAGTTGAAACGTTTTTTAGACAATCTTTGTTGGTATAATCGGGCCTTTCCGAGCGTGGGGACGATCTGCACGATATGCAGGGTCACTTTGCATGCAGCTGTCGTGCATCATGCAGGGTTAGCAGCTCCGGGTATAGAACTGATGAAAAGATGACGTGCGGTAGAATGGCGTTTTATTTTTCTTTTTTTAGTATCACAAGAGCTGCAACCAAGTCTCTGGGTCCATTATTTGTATGCATTCTTGGGTGAGTGTAGAAATGCAGCTTACACAACATCGAGCGGGCGTGGCTACGGCTGCTTTCTTCCTAGGACAGGATAGCGAGACGGACAGGCAGGACATATAGCTAAATGCCTAACGTTGGCGCGGTGTTGATTCCAGATTCGTGTCCAATCAGGCTCCGTTTTTCTTGTGTAAATTTTGTATTATTGCGGCTTCAAAAGCCACATCCATCTACAGAGTACAAACTTCTTTTCCTCTCCCAGAAACAAAAGACCAAACGCCCAAAACACCCAATGATATGCTGCCATCGCTGTCTTCTTTTTTTCCTCTTCCCATCTTCTTAATCCCAATATTTAATTTCCCCATCCAGACCCGCCGTCACTACCTTGCTCGTCTCCTGCGGGTGCCACTTGACGCACGTCACCGCCTGGTTGCTCGCCTGAATTTTGTGATACATCTTGCACGTCTTCCAGTCCCAGAAGCACACGTACCCAGCAGAATCTCCCGACGCCAAAAACTGCCCATCCGGGCTGCACGCGAGGTCAATGCCCAGCCCGGCGTTGTGATGACCGCGGTAGCTCTTTTTCCGGTTCTGCCGAAACTTGTCCGTGGCGCCAAACACCAGAATCTGATTATCCGAGCTCTGATACGCGACGTACTTGCCGCCGGGGTGCAACGCGGCGCGCGTCATCGGATACATGTCGGGTTCGGCAATATACTTGATGGGCACGGGAATGTTGTAGTCCCATGCACGCAGCGACTTGTCGTCCGAAGTCGTCATGAAGCGGCGGTTCTGGTCCACAAAGACAATGGTGTTAATAGGGGCGAGATGGTGGTCGTATTCCTGCACGATTTCCGTCGGCGGCGCGCGCACGTCGTACTGAATAATCTTCTTGTCCGACATGCCCGCGAGGAACTCGTGGCTGTGATCCGGGTCCGGGTTGAACTCGACGACGTGCGGCGTCTTGCCCGTGGTAAACTTGCTCACGCACGCACCCGTCTCCGTGTCCCAAAGCTTCATCATGCGGTCGTACGAGGCGGATAGGAACTGCGTGCCGTCGCGGTTGAAGCTCAAGCTCGAAATCGCCTTGCTGTGACCTGAGTACGTCCGCAGAAGCTCCCGATCGTGGTACATGTCGCGGATGCGCACCGTCGTGTCCGCGCCGCCCGATAACAGCAAATGGCCCGATGCGGGGATGAAGCGTAGCGCTGTGACCGCGCCGCTATGGTCCCTCCAAACATGCACCTGCTTCTTGGGGATGTAGTTCGTGACGCTGCCAACTTCCTTGCGCAAATCAATATCCAGATCCTGCGGCACATGCATGTACGTCCGTCCTTGGTAGTCGCGCTCTTGTGTGCCGTTGAACGTCGTCGTCTCGTCGCCCAACTCCTCCACCTCTTTACGTCGCGCGAGCGAAGCCTCCGGCGCCTTCACCACCATACCACTCTCCACCACATCCTCATCATCCTCCTCGACAATCTCGTACTCTTCGTCGCTCGCCAGCTGCTCGTTCTCGTCGACGACTTCGTACTCGGCCCGTTTGTAGCGCGCCCAGGGGCCGACGTAGCTGCCGGGACCTTCAGCAATCGTCGCGCTGCCTTTGCTCTCGCGCGAGGCCCGCACCTGCGCGGCAGCCTCCTTGCGCTGGGCCACGGTCTGGTACTCGCGCTCGGGGCCGCCGCGTCGCTCGATGGCTCGGTGCTTGCTGCGAAACGTGTGCTCGGAAATGAACGTCTCCTCCGCCGTGCCTGTCAAGACGTTCTTCCGCTTGACGGTAGCCGATGTCTCCTCCTTGAATGGGTTGACTGGACCGACTTTGGGCCGTGAGAGGTCCTCTGCAGAATACTTGACCACGGAATGGTCTGGCCCAGCTTGCTCTCTTACGACCAGCGCATCCTGGGGCGCCATATTGGGCGGGTATTCCCCAAAATCTGCCATGGTCGACTTGGTCCTGGTGACGAGAACAAGTTCAAGATTGCAGGGCTGCCACGTAGAATCTATACTAGGTAGGTTGATGGTTGGGAAGGAGAACTTCTGACAGAGGTATGCGATCACGTGACCCATTTTAATGGTTGTGAAGTGTTTCAATTCCATCTTTGCACGACGCGATCAAGCCGACTACAAGTCCTTTAGAAAGAAGAGAATTGGATGTGGTACAAAACATCTCATTCAGCGGTGCTGCAAAATAGGAGGCCCGCCAAGATTTTCGAAGAAAACCGCCGATGCTTCTTCCAAGAGCGAACGCTCAATCTACAAAATGGGCTATTAACTCCAGTTGATAGCCCATGCCAAAGCTAAGTGATATATCTTAAGCCCGTAAGCCTTGCAAATCCTTTCTATTCCATCCTAGCATCAATTCGTCATGTCCTGACCCACAAGAGCAAACCACGAGGAAGCCAAAAATTAATCGCGCGCCTGTTCATAAGAAACCACCAGGGCCGACTGTACATGGAGGGGCGGGTGTCGCCTTTCCGGATATCATTACAAGGTGTCCTGAGTCGTTCATGGAGCCGCTAGAGCGTTTATGCGGCCTCGTCGCGGATAAGTGCAACAATCATGCTGTAGAGGTAGAAGAAGAACATGAGCAGGTGGAAAGCGAGCTTGATGAAAGATTCCTATCGTGGGATTAGTAATGCTCGCAGGGTACAATTTCGTAGTAACATGTCGTACCTTTTCGTGGACGTTGAGCTTGCGGAAAATTTCGGTGGCGTCAAGAAGGTGGGTGTTGTCAACAATCCTGAAGAGCTATTTAGCAATGGTCTTGAGAGTGCGCCAAGAGGCAGCAACATAGGACTTACTTCTTGATATTCCAGGCAAGAAGAGGCAGGTTGAGGATCAAGGGCAGCCAGTAGCCGTTGATCAGAAACAGGAAGGTAAGGAAACCATGGACAGCAGCTTCGGGGATTATGTAGGTGTTGAGGCGGTTGCAGAGATCAATGGGGTTGATGTAGTCACTGAATTGACAAGATATGGTTAGCTGGAGTTCTCAAAGCTCGCCGTACGGCAGCGAGAGCTTGTCGCGCGGATGTTTGGGCCCAATTAAGCGATGGCAGGGCAACATACCACTCCAAATCACTGTACATGATAGTGAAGAAGACCTGCAGAAACAGGTTGACGGCGTTGATCAACACCGACAGCAGAAACAGCCATGCTTCGCCGGACATCATCGTGACGTGTGTTTCTGGTAGCGGGAAGGAGTCGGTTACGTAGAGGAAGCAAAGTCGAAGCTTTCTGCAGATTTGCCTGGAGAGGAGGGGACGGCCGGAGGATGTCGTCAGCGAACTGCCTAGCAGCTTTCGGTAAGGGCAAAGGCGTTAGTCGGAGCTTCCGGGGTCCCGTAGCGGTGAAGTCAGAGCCAGCAAAGAGGAAAAATGAGGGGATTTACTTGAAAATCCGTTTGCGCTGGAGCTAGATAGATGGGACACGGGGATGCGCGCCGTTGTTGGTGAGAATTGGGGGAGTCAGTCGTGGAGAGGGGAGAAGAAGGAAGAAGAGCTTTGGGGGGTTGGCTGGCAAGCTGGCTGTCAAGAAGGCAAGGCGGGTTTGGTGGGGAGGGAAGGAAGGTTGAAGAGTGGATGCGACGATGGCGAT
Organism: Aschersonia sp. MBC 622; assembly: GCA_030782805.1. NCBI lineage: Eukaryota > Fungi > Ascomycota > Sordariomycetes > Hypocreales > Clavicipitaceae > Aschersonia > Aschersonia sp. MBC 622. The sequence continues at coordinate 56,372 of JARJPL010000257.1, read as the reverse complement.
TTTTTTTTCTCCTGGCCTGCACCTTGCGAGATTGGCTTTCGGTGGTGGCGAAGGCTGGGCCAGTGAGAAGCCAGGCCCTACAAAAGGGCCGCGCAGGGACCAAAAGATGCTGAAGGACGCTGCAGCGCGCTGTAAGCTGGCTGGTCAGCCCGCAATTCAGTGCCCCAGTGCCCTGTTGGTACAGGCGGATGCTGCTACTGTTAGCGGCCGTTGGACGACTCATGTTCTGGCCCTAGAGGCGTTGGGCATGTGATTGAAACTCTCTACCTACCTTTACGGCTACCAATGACGAGCTCACGAATATCCAACACGGTAGGTAGGCAACAACAAATACGATACTCAGCAATCGTAGTCATCTGGATTTTGTATAATCTGTGAAAGTCCACCTTGACTCGCCACATCTCTCGTTACTCGACTTAGCCGTGGCCAATTATGCTCATCTGCAACGCCGCCAACACCTCGCTTTTCAATGCAACAAGTTCTTTTCTCAACTTCAATCGCTACTTGGTCATGATTTAATTACGCCGCTGTAGGCATGAGAATCGCACCGCCAGGAGAGTTTTCGTTTCTCGCCGTCAGCACCTCGACGCCGTCTTCTGTTACCAGCAAGGTATGCTCTGTAGTTAAACGTTAGCTGCCTGCCACTCAAATCAAAGGAAAACATCTTCTTACCGAATTGAGCGGTGCGCTTGCCATCGATCGTCGTGCTCGTCCAGTTATCCGGCCACGTAATGTCTCGGTACTTGCCCAGCGCAATCATGGGCTCAATCGTAAACGTCATGCCGGCCTTGCACTCGCCAGGTGTCTTGTTCTTGGCGTAATGTGGTACGTTGGGCGGGCAGTGAAACAGTTTGCCGATGCCGTGACCGCAGTACGTGCGAATGACGCTGCATTCCTTAATCTTGGCGTGTTTTTCGATGATGTTGCCGAACTCGCGAATCTGCACGCCGGGCTTGACGGCCTTGATGGCCTCGTCCAGGCACTCGCGGGCCGCTTCTACGACGCGCACATTGTCCGGGTCTGCCTTGGCGCGGTCGCCAATGTAGTACGTCTCGTTCAGGTCGGCGTGGTAGCCCTCGTGGTACAGGGTCACATCAATGTTGAGGATGTCGCCGTCGAGGAGGATGCGCTTGTCGGGGATGCCGTGGCAGATGACCTCGTTGACCGATGTGCAGCAAGATTTGGGAAAGTGGTTGTAGTTGAGGGGCGATGGATACGACTGGACCCAACGTCAGCAATTTGCGCGCAACAAGAGCGCTCAACGTCTCTGCGAAACTCACCTTGCGCTCGACGCAGGCTTTGTGTACAATCTCGTCAATGTAGTCGGTGGTGACGCCGGGGACGGCGGCGGCGGCGGCCAGATCGAGGACCTCGCGCGCAAGCTTGGCGACCTTGCGCATGGCTTCTATGCCCTTTGCATCGAGAATTTCAAACTTGGTGCGGCTGCTGAGCGAGCGGCTGTACTTTGGGTTGCCGTCCTCGGACCAGACGGGGTGGGGGATCGATCGCGGGACAGTGCGGTGCTCGGAAAGAGGGTAGACGGGTCGCAGTTTGCCGGCAAAGGGAAAGCTCGGAAAGGGATTGTAGAAACCGGTGGCTGGATCTGGTGAGATGGCTTTCGGGGCGAGCAGGTGGTGCAGGATATTACTTTGAGATTTGTGCATGGACTTGTGCGTGCCCTGAGAACGCTGTTAGCATGGCAATGCTTGGGTTGGGACCAGACAAATATTCGCGTATGGCGTACCCAGCTTTTCTTGAAGCAGTCCTGGGAGCAAAAGAAGCTGTCCTTGTTACCAAGCTTGAGGCAGGTTGGGCACTGAAGGGTGCCGGCGTCATTGTCGCAGTCGACGCCAAGGCACTTTTTCTTTGCGGGGGGTTCAGCAGCCATGGCGGGCGGCTGTGGGTGTGACAGATTGAGATGCAATGAAGCGGGAGAAAGGAATGAAGAAGAGTTGGCAGATGGTACTAAAATCACGAATTGAGCTGTTGCGGTAGAGGAAGTGGTGGCGGCGATGGACGTATAAAGTCCAAGGTGGTGAGAGCCAGTTTAGTTTTCTGCCAGACTTTTCTGCCTTTTTTTTTTTGTCTTATCTCTGACTTGCACGGCAGAAGCTGAGCAAGCAAAATCAGGTGCTTTCATTGGAGCTAAGTCTCGCTGAGCGTAGCGCAAAAAGTCGCGTGCTGAGCTGGAGAAGGTGGGCTGGCTGACTGACCAAATTAGCGTTTTAGGGGACCTCGCGTGCTCCGTTACTACCTTTGCCGCTGTGAGGCGCTGGAAAGCATCCAATCCAGCCTCTGAAAAATTGTCAAAGCCCACCAAAAGCCCGCCAACACCCGCTGTACTTCTGCTGTACCTGAGTCACGGCCTCGATTCGCCTCTTTTCATCTGATGACTTGACCGGTCTAGGCGCCGAATTCCTCGGCTTCTTGTTTTCCTCTTTCCCTCGTCCAAAAACCAACAACATTGTCCCTCCCGGGGTTCCCGATTTCCTTTCATTTGGCAGAGTTGTATCCTCCTGTAGCCGGGGCCTCTGCCTGTTTCGAGTCTCTTTTCAACTTCAAGACTCTCTCGCGCCGTCAGCATTCAGGTACCATGGCACCGCCGCAGAAAATGGTCATAGTGGGCGCCGGCCCGGTTGGCTCACTGGCCGCCCTGTATGCAGCTCGACGAGGCTACCAAGTCGAGGTGTACGAGTTGCGACCTGGTATGTAGGCTGAGACAATTGACAAAAATATTTATCCAGTTCGCCTATTCATATTCTGACATTCGCCAGACCTCCGGGACCCCCGCATCGTTCCCCTCAACTTTACAAAGTCCATCAACCTCGCGCTCTCGGAGCGAGGCATTAACGCTATCCGCCATGCCGATCTGCCCGATCTGCTCCAGGATATTCTCGGAGCCTGCGTGCCTATGCGCGGCCGCATGATTCACGGCAAGAAGCCTTCTGGAGCCTTGTATGAAGTGCCTCAGGACTTTGACGTCCACGGCCGAGTAAGTTTGCTACCACTGCCCGGTCGCCGCTTTCATTTCATGCAAAGGCCGAACTACCCCCCCCCCCCCCCTTCCGGTTCCCCGGCTAACAAGACAAAACTCGCAGTGCAATCTAGCCATGGACCGCGGCGCTTTAAACGCCAGGCTCCTGGACGCTCTTGAGGATCTGCCCAATGTCGAGCTCTTTTTTAATCACAAGCTCACCGGCGCCGACTTTCGCAAGCGCAAGGCCTGGATCGAGAACCGGGACCGGCTCTCGCCGAGCGGCCGCCCGCGCGAGATGGAGATTGATTTCGACATCATGCTGGGCGCCGACGGCGCGCATTCGGCGGTGCGCTACCACATGATGAAGTTCTCACGTATGGACTATCAGCAAGAGTACATTGACACGCTCTGGTGCGAGTTTCGCATTGAACCCGGCAAGGCGCGGGCCGACGGCTCCGAGACGTGGAAAATCTCGCCAAACCATTTGCACATTTGGCCGGGCAAGGATTTCATGTTTATTGCGATTCCTAGCGAGGTGAGTTGATGCTGCCAGACTTGAATGTCATCACTTGCCCGTTGCTGACTCTCGCATAGGACGGCTCATTCACTTGCACGCTCTTCTTACCGGCCAACTATTTCGCAGAGCTCGAGGCCGACCCCTCGCAGGTCCCGAGCTTTTTTGATGTCCACTTTCCAGGCGTGAGAGACCACATCTCCGATGCCTCCCTCGTCGAGGCCTTCAACACGAACCCGCACCTGCCTCTCATCAGCCTCAAGTGCAAGCCCTACCACTTTGGCTCTTCGGGCGTCATTATCGGCGACGCGGCGCACGCTATGGTCCCATTTTACGGACAGGGCATGAACACGGGCATGGAAGACGTCCGCATCCTATTTTCCATCCTCGATAAGCATGCGGCCCAGCTCGCCGAGACCAACAACCCGCTCGTCGGCGATTCCGCGTCCGACTCGGACTCGGACGAGGAGGTCTCTGCCGCCGCCGCCGCCTCCGAGCAGGCGCATGCGCAGGCACTCGCCGAGTATTCAGCCACGCGTTGGGTCGACGCCTACACTATCAACGACCTTGCGTTCCAAAATTACGTTGAGATGCGCACATCGCAGTCGGTCGCGTACAAGCTCCGCAAGTCCTTTGAGGAGTTTTTGTCCTATCGGCTCCCGTGGCTTGGATGGCAGACAAAGTACTCGCTCGTCGTGTTTAGCAACCGTCCGTATTCCGAGTGCGTGCGCAGAACAGACAGGCAGGGCCGGGTGTTGGGCCGGCTGCTTGCCGGGCTGGCGACGAGCCCGTTCCTGGCGGCGGGCATCTTCATCGCGTACAGCTACCGCAGGCCGCTCAAGGAATTGTGGCACAATGCCGTCGCTATATGGCAAATGATGTAATATAGAAATCTTCCAAAAAGCCTTGGAGATTTTGTGTTTGGATTGCATCTCATGGCCAATCCATTCAGAAATTGTACAATATAATTCTTCAATAGAGCACCACTGTTAGCACTTTACCTTTTTTTTTTCTCAACTGCCCTAGATATAGAAATAATTTTCTTAAAATCACTCGTTTAAATAAAAGTGAGCTAATTTCATGCATCCTCTATAATTAAACTCGTGGATAACCGGCATTGTCGTTGGTTTTGGCCACGACCAGCTTAGTCATCCACTCGAGGTGTCCCAAGAAATTTTGGCGGACCCTGCGAGTGAAGGACATGCGACGACATCCTTTCTCGACCTCTGTCGCCGTGCCATTGAAGCTGCCCACGAAAACAACGCGGCGCAAAAGAAGTCGCTCAAAGCCCGCAGCGGAAGCTTTAGCCGAACCCGGCAACATCTACGCCAGCCGACACTGAATCGACGAGGACCGCGCGAGCGTCCCGAAGCTCTGCAGATTAGGAGACCAGCTCCGGGGCACACGTCAACCCACAAGCTTGCCACCAAACAAGATCCAAAAGACGCTCGAAACGTTTTGCTTGACAATTGAAGCCGAGATTCGGCGGCTTCTCACAGTCCCCTAAACGACACATTTTCTACATCACCACGAACATCTACACACACACACACACACACAAACATCCAGCATGTCGTTCAAGACGCTCGTCGACATGTGCTCGCACCTCCAAAACGCCTCCAAGGCGCGCCTCGGCCTCACCTCGTTCCGGTCCTCCAAATCCAGCATGCGCCTCGCCACCGCCCTCCACCGCGCCGGCTTTCTCTCCTCCGTGTACCGCGCGGGCCCCACGCCGCCGTCGGCCGAGGACATGCTCACGCGGCCCATGGAGCCCATCACGACGGCCAACGTCGCGAGCCGCCGGCTGTGGCTGGGGCTCAAGTACTGGGACGGGAAACCCGTGCTGGGCGCGTGCCGTGCCCTGAGCACGCCGGCGCGGCGCGTCACCGTCCGGCCCGAGGAGCTGGCGCGCGTGGTGCGCGGGTTCCCGACCAAGCTGGACGCCGGCGTCATGCAAGGGCTGACGCTGGGGGAGTGCTTGTTTCTGGACACGACCGAGGGCGTGCTGGAGGCGAGGGAGGCGCTGGCGAAAAGGGTGGGCGGCACGATGCTGTGCAGGGTGTCGTAGTTTGGAGGAATGGCGTCAGTCGAGGCAGGGAAGGGGGGGGATGGAGGAGAATGTGAGGAAAAGTTTAGCGAGGACAGATGGTACTGGAGCAGCACAATTTCATCATGTATCATAGCTGTTACAATTACAAGATCAGCAGGTCATTCATTGTACGAATAGATATCAACATCAAATACACCATGCATCACACTACACACTATTCACAAACACTGCATGGCAGCACCGCGTGAACAAGTAGGCATGCAACGGCTTGATCCAATAATCGCTGAAATCGCTTGGTATTAAATAGATGGTACGTCGCTGTGTCTGACAGAAATATTTTACAGTATGAAACTCCAGTCACCAGAGCCCGGTTGATGTATCGCCAGACTCCAGAGAATAGCTGTCTGCACAACACAGCCCAGCCCAAAAAGAAGAAGTGTATGGTACCACAAGCAGCGAGGCCCCCATTTGCTCTACGCGGCCGTGTCAGCATCCTTGCCGACGACCTCGTCGGTCGCCTTTTCGCTGTGCTCGGGAGTTGTTTCGGCAAGTTTCGAAATGGTTGACGTGGGCTCAATGTCAGCGACGCTGTCAACCTTGTCGACATGGCCGTTGCCAACAATACCACCTTTGATGGTGAAGTTGTTAATGCCAGACTCCACGGGCTTAGCAATATCAATGAAGCTATTGGGATGCTCAGGGTCCGCGTCCTCGGCGACTTCAATGGCCTCCTCAACAGTCTCGACCTGAGCGGCTTCAAGAGCGGCCTGCTCGAGAGATGCTGGTTCTTCGTGCGTGGGGGGTTCTTCAACGGGTTCATCGATGGGATTATGCGGAACGAGTTTCCCTGCATCAGCGATAAGCTCGGGTTCCTCAATGTGACCAACAGGAGCTGCCTCGTGCTCCTCTTCAGGTTCGAGTTGGGTATCTTCAACAGTTTCACATTCCTCAATATGTTTCTGGACGTGCTCCTCGGCAATATCGTGCTCAGCTTCAGGTTCAGCCTCCAGCGCCGGGTCTTCAATAGGCGCATCCTGAACGTGTTCTTCCGCTTCAGGCTCAGTCCCAGCCTCAGGCTCAGTCCCAGCCTCAGGCTCAGTCCCAGCCTCAGGCTCAGCCTCGGTCTCGGGTCGTTGTTCAGTTTCGAGCTCAGTCTCAGTCGCTGGTTCTTCTTTTGGCTCCTGCTTTGACTCCTCAATTTCGAGATCTTTAAGCTTGTCGGCCAGATTGGAGACAATCGTATCAGGAACAGCCTTGGAGGCAACGGCGGCAGCACCAGCGGCAGTAGCGGCAGCTGCGGGTAAAGCGGCCGCCTTCGCCACAGTGGAAGCCGTCTTGGTTGCAGGCTTTGCGTGTACCTTTTCGGCCCGAGATGTGGCTTCCCTAGAGCGGGCAACAGATCCGGCACGACGGGGCACTGGGCTCTTGGGTTTACGCTTAATATTCTCGACGCCAACGTTTGAAGTCCGCGGCGTAGGCTTCTTCGGAGGAGTGGAGGGAGCACCCTTTTCTGTCGTCTTGCTTGAGGATGCTGCGGTAGGACGCATCATACGCGCAAGGAAGCCCTCGTCAACATGACTCTGTCTTTTGTTCGGCACTGACTCTTGCGCCGCCTTGTTGATGGGGGGGACTCCAAGGCTTGGTCGCTGGCGGTTCACGACAGAATTCTTACTATTCACGGGCTTCGACGCAGCAGAAGCGCCAACAGCATGTGCGCTGGCGGACTGGGGAAGATTCGACTGTCGACTTGCTCCGCCCTTGTGGGCAGAAGCAGCTGTCGGAGCCATCAGCGACGATGGCAGGTTGACAGGCTTCGTGGGAGATTTTGGCTTGGGCTTGACAAAACCTGTGCCATTGGCGCCAGTCTTGACAGAGGCTGGCTTCTTGATAGGAGTGGTGCCGCCGGTGGCCCTCGTTGATGCGACAGGCTTGTTGCCGGGTCGCTTCGTAGGTTCCGTTTTGGATGCTGCGGATTTGGGAACTGTTTTGGAAGCTGATTTGGAAGCTGTCGTGGTGGGACGTGAAGTGGTAGGCTTGGCTGGAGCCGCTTCGGAGATGTTGCTGGGCTGCTCGACGGCGGTCTCGGCAGCATCCGGCGCCTCAGGGATAGACTCGGGAGCCGGGGTTCTGACTGAATCGTCTTGAGTTGACATTTTGCTTCTGGAGCGGTAGAGACTGGGCTCTGTGTCGTTGCTGAGACGTCGTCGGGAGACGCTGGATTCGCCGCTCTGATCGCGTTTTAGTCCCACGCGGCCGTCTTTTTCTACGGCGACAAAGCTAGTTCTGATTTTGGAGAGGGGTCTGGGAGCTTCGGAGGTGGCTGAAGCTGCTGTTGTAGAGGATTTGTTAGCGAAATGTAGCACAGTAAATCAGAGTTTGGTAGCGCAGCACGCGAGCAGCCGTCTCTGCGCCACAACCGAACCAACAAGATAAATACCCAGCTACCGACGCTATCGTGAGATAATGGCACTTGTCGCGGGGTATCGATTGGTAGTGGAGGTAGAGCAGGCGCTGCTTGCGTGGGCGGCCAAATGGGTGGTGGTGGTGCTGGGGTGAGCCACCTGTTGGAGAGCGTCCTCTGCTATCGGGCGGGCTGGTATCGCCTTTGCTTTCAAACATGGCACGCAGGTTCTTGACCTGGCTCATGACGACGGTGGTAGACGCGGCGTCCTCGCAGGGACCCGCGCGTTGGATGCCAGAGGAGGCGCGATTGTAGGTATCCGGTATGCGGCAGGTATTGTGTTGTATTTGGGAGTGGGCACAGGCAGGGAGATGAGGGGAAGAGGTGACGTTGACGCCAGTAAACGGTCGGATCCAGGTAAATAGAGTTTAAGCCTACCAAGATGAAAAGATGGACAGATGACAGTAGGGAGCGTTTCAAGTTCCAGACAAGCTTCGAGAGCAAGGTAAGGGATGCAGGGCACGGAGAAGCGGCAGTGTGTGTGGGAGCAGTTTTGGAGTTGGGTGTCCGTACAGCGCGGTGAGATGCGGCACGGTGGGTGCAGCAAGCTGCAGTCGAAAATATACTTGGGTAATAATAATTTTACCGTATTCACCAGTGAGCCGGATACAAGGTGACGCGCCTGGACGCGGGTCAACACTCAACCGGCACCAGTAAAAATCAGGGGTCGCTCAGTTGAGGCACCAAAGGAGCCACCGAACTAGGTAGGTGGCCAACTTGATAGGCTGAGGGCAGGGATTGATTGAGTTTGGGCCAGCTGTTCCGTGAGGTAAATTGACTTGGCCGGGGCACAAATTGACGTCGAGCGAGTTGCCAATAAATAAATAAGGATTTTGTTTATGCTGCACTCTGTACCAGTTTGTATTATTATGTACAACTAAAGATTGGGTGGGGAACCATGAGCAATGGGTGCGGGTACCTGGACAGCGGCATAACGAGATGCGGGTACAAGGTGCGGGTGCAGGTACGGATTACCGTGTCACGAATTATTTAGCCAGGGCAACAGTATTTAATGCAGCCAGCCAATGGTACCAACCTGCATGCAGCCAGTTGCCTGCCAGCTGCCAGCTGCCAAACCAATACCTTTATCCGTTTGTTCTTACATCTTCATCCTCACACATCGATCCCCATCACCATCAATCATCATCAATCAATCATCATCACCACCAATTCCCATCTCCAACCCATCCTTCATCATCACGCCACCATGTAAACAATCCTCCAGTGGATCCTCCGTTTCCACGGCGCCCGCACGCCTCCGCCGCATGTCCCGTTTCGAAGGCCACCGCCCAATGTCTCGCAATTTAACCGTTCCTCCACTTGTTTCTGTGCAAGACAAGCCTAGCATGTTGTCTTCTCCAGCAGTCTGAGAACGGCATTCTGCAGCGCAAACTCGGAAAGAGCGCATTGATCAGAGCTGACATTGAAGCTGGGAAGCCCCGTCATGAACCGCGTGACGACGCAACCAGCATTCCGTGCTCCGTACTAGAAACTCCATTCAGCCTGTTCCCCAGCGTTGCTCCCCCAAACAGCGGATAGATTCCGCCACATGGCGATCGAGGCTTTGCATTGGCCTATGTACGGCAAGGCCACCCGCTGCCCTTACGCACGATCCCCATCAGCTGCATGACATGCAGCGCAGTTTGACGCTTGCTGACGGAACGCCTTTTTGGCTCATGCCGTCTAAAATACTCGCCCTGGACGCTCAAGGGCCTGTGCGCATAGATTGCTAGCATATTCAGTATCTGCGAATCTTGAAAGGTGTATTGAAGTCCGCCATCTTTCTAGGCTCAAGGCCATCTGATTCTCTCATGTCATAATGTTGGCCCACGATAGTAAGGTCGGTGGTGTTACCCAGGTTGGGAATATATTTTTTCTTGAGGGACGCTAAGTCCTGGCAGAGCGACGGGTAATGACCGTGACAATCTTTTAAAATAAGCCCTTTCCGTCGCTGCACCATAGCAACAGAGCAAAAAGAGAGATAGAGAAGGAAAAGATCGCGGTAATTTTACTTCAAGCCCGTAGAGTCCCATTAATCCATTGCCCGTCCCGTGTTTATGTACCTCGTCGGACTCAGACCAGCTTCGTTTTACCTCCAGTCAGGATACCTATAAGTCATCCATCGTCATCATATCGTTGAGATCATGCTCCATGCTCTCGAATCCTCCAGCTTTTCGGATCGGCCCGCTGCCTGGGCGGACCTCAATATTTACAGGCCAAGCCCCCGTGTACGGTGTGGTGTGAGTGAGTCGAGCGAGCCATCCGGCCGAAGTGAGAGTGTCTCCGGTTTCGAAAGACTTGGGGAGTAGCTTCATGGCTTTGGGCCATGGCGGACTGACTCGGGTATATGATGCTTGTCGGCTGGGTGACTCGGCGCGCGCGTGGGTTCAATTTCGAAGCCACGTTCAATGCAGATTAATGCTTTCTCTAGCAGATTATGAGGTAAGCCGCGATTCTGGAGTATATGGAACTGACTCGGCCGAATTGTGTTGATAACCTTATGGGCGTTCGCGGGGCCTGTCCTTTTTATCGAGCGGCGTAGGCATCAAGAAGATAATACCCTCTCTGTGAAGCAACATTCATCAGCCGAAGAAGAAAGATAAAGCTTGATTTCGGCGGGGGGGGGGGGGGGGGGTTCTTACCGGCAACGTATACTATTACCCGTCGCGGCGTCCCTCTTCTACACGGTTGGCACGGACGTTCGTAGAAAGAAACGCGGCGCGTTTCGTGTTCTGGTTTACCTCAATAGACGGATAGGGACCGCACTTCTAGATTAGTATAAATTTTTAATGAGGGCTGAATTATATACCATAAATGATGAGGCACGCTATGGCAGAAGTGTGAGAGGTTGGTAGTGCCGCTGAAGATGGGAAATATTACCTCAAGCCCCAAGTATAAAGTCATACTTACTCTTCTTCTGTACTTTAGCCACAAGGTGAACACGTAGAAAACAGTTCCTCTTCCCGTAGCAATTGTCCTTTCCCTCTCACTGGCACTCTGCTTCAATCTTCTCGAGCTCATACACCCAGTAATCCAACGTATTGGGGCGATGGGTGTTTCCTAACACTTCAGATGGCTCAGGTCGTGGTTTGTCCCATACCACTCCAATTTCTTCAGCTGCGCGTCGTTGGTCATCCCGCAAATCGCTTCCATTAAGGCGGTCCTGAACCTCAGTCATTCGACCTGTCTAGGTTCGTTGCTAGAAGTCGGTAAGATTGGTTATCTTCCGATCCGGGCCTTGAAGGATTGCAATAACCTCGCCCTCGAACTCTGCAGACAGCTGTAGAGGCTGAAGTCACATGTCGTAGGGTAGGCATAATCTTCACAATTGTGTTGAAAATCTTGTTGTATGCTTTGGGTAGCTATGCGCTGTGGAATACCCCGAGCGAAAAAAGAAAAGGCAATGAATCAGCACATGGGCAAGTACAGCTTGGGTGAAATAATATGGCACAAATCCCAACCCCAAAGCAGCGGGCACGATAGTCGTGTAGCCTTTGGCGGCTGCGTTAATTTGATGGCGTCGGCCATTTTCTTTCTGTATAAGCGCTGTAAGGCCATTTTAGAGTCATTGAGGTGAGGTTGGGGAACTCTCATGAGGACTAGGACGAAGCAACCTCGCCCGACTCCGCCAGGCCGACACCGGCACCAGCAATTATAGAACACCGTGAGGGGGTTTTTGCACTGATTTTAAAAGACCCATATAGGCGGGAAGTAGACCGACAAGCAAGGGCGAATGTTTGTTGAATCGTGCAATTAGCAAGGCAAGTTTGGCCTCATGCCTAGGTGTCTCGCCGCGAAACAGTGGTAGAGGTAAAAGCTTTGTACAACGCTGGCACCAATAAGGCACAAGATGTGCTTATCCGAAACTCATGAAATCTCAGAGTCTCTTTGAATGGATGCCATTGAAATGGATCAGGATTACTTCATGTTTTCACACAGCTCTGGCCGTTGAGTTGAAGCTTACCTAATTATTGCGACAGGGGACAGGGTCCTGCTCCACAGCCGGATCCGAGGTCGGCAGCCGAGGAAAAGGAAACCATGGTGACATTTTCGTGGCTGACCTGACTCTTTTCCTTTGCTCAATCAGTCTTACATTTGGTCAATTGAACCGCAGCCATGTCTCTCCGCACTCTCAGAATCGGTACGGAACTTTTTCTTGATTCCATTAAACCTTGAATACCATCAAATTTAGAGAACTCGTTTTACGCACCATTAATGCCAACAAAGTAAACTAATAAACTGCCAACATTGGCGTCACAGGCCTCATCCCCGGCGACGGCATCGGCAAGGAAGTCATCCCCGCCGGCCGACGCGTCCTCGAAGCCCTCCCCGCCGCGCTCAAGCTCAAGTTCGACTTCATCAACCTCCACGCCGGCTTCGAGACGTTTGAGAAGACGGGCAGCGCCCTGCCCGACGCCACCGTCGAGGCGCTGCGCTCCGACGACTGCCACGGCGCGCTGTTTGGCGCCGTCTCGTCGCCGACGCACGCCGTCAAGGGGTACTCGTCGCCGATTGTCGCGCTGCGCAAGAAGCTGGACCTGTACGCCAACGTGCGGCCCGTCAAGACGGTGCTGACGGCGCACAAGCCGATTGACATGGTGATTGTGCGGGAAAACACCGAGGACCTGTACGTGAAGCAGGAGACGACGAGGGAGACGCCCGAGGGCCGCGTGGCCGAGGCGATTAAGCGCATCTCGGAAAGGGCCACGTTTCGGATCGCGAGCATGGCGGGGGAGATTGCGCTGCGCAGGCAAAAGATTCGGGAGTCTGGCGCAAGCAGCATTCATGAGAAGCCGACGGTGACGATTACGCACAAGTCCAATGTGCTGTCGCAGACAGACGGCCTCTTTCGGGAAATCTCCAAAAAGGCGCTCGCGGACCCCAAGTTTGCGTCCGTCGCGGTCGAGGAGCAGATTGTCGACTCCATGGTGTACAAGCTCTTTCGGCAGCCGCAAGACTACGACGTCATCGTCGCGCCCAACCTCTACGGCGACATCCTCTCCGACGGCGCCGCCGCGCTCGTCGGCTCGCTCGGCCTGGTGCCCAGCGCCAACGTCGGCGAGGGCTTCGCCATTGGCGAGCCCTGCCACGGCAGCGCCCCGGACATTATGGGCCGGGGCGTCGCGAACCCGATTGCGACGATTCGCAGCGCGGCGCTGATGCTCGAGTTTTTGGAGGAGCCCCAGGCCGCCGCCAAGATTTACGCGGCCGTCGACGCCAACCTGGAAGAGGGCAAGCTGCTGAGCCCGGACCTGGGCGGCAGCGCGACGACTGAGCAGGTTGTGGAGGATATTCTGCGCAGACTGTAAGGAGGTTTTGATTTATAGCTGATTTGGATGAAGAGCAGAATGAGAAATAAAAGCCATGTACATTGTGTAGACAGAATCCGTCCTGTTTCCTTATTGCATTCTATTGACAATGCGGAAATTTGTTGGTATAATGTTTTGTCTATTGTAGTTCTATATGCCACAATATCTCTAAATCTCGTTTTCCTGCTCCAAAATACTGCTAGATAAATTACAAATTCAACTTTTGGACTAGAGAAGAGTTAATTCCTGTAAATCGTCGTGCCAATTCTTCTTTTATACAAATCCAGCGCCCATCATAGTGGTACAGTGGCCTCTTTTTTTTTCTTTTTTATAATACTTCAAACCGTAGCGGCCCATTTCCAAAACACACAATTCTTCATCTCGCCCTCATCTATTTCGTCCGCTTCGCCGCGAGCTCCGCCTCGTGCTTGGCAATCAGCTCCTTTTGCAGATGCGGCGCCGCGGGCGCGTAGTGGCTAAACTCCATGCTAAACTCGCCTTTACCCTGCGTGGCGGCGCGCAGCTGGGAGCTAAAGCCAAACATGGCGTTGAGGCTGCAGTCGCACATTAGGGTAAAGTCCTCGGTGCCAATGTCAGTGTCGTGCACGACGGCCCCGCGCTTATTCATGAGCATCAGGATGGCGCCCTGGAACTCGTTGGGCGCGGTAATGGTCGTCTTCATGAGCGGCTCGAGGACCTGGCCGCCGGCCTCGGGAAACGTCTTGCGGAACGCCATCTGCGTCGCGAGGGCGAAAGCGTGGTCGGACGAGTCGGTAACGTGGGTGGCGCCGTCGTTGATGACCATGCGGGTGCCAATGACGCGGTGTCCGAGGAGCGGACCCTTGTCGGTGGCGAGCTCGAAGCCCTTGGCGCAGGCGGACAGGAACTTGTCGGGGATGTTGCCGCCGACGACCTGGCTCTCGTACAGGTTCTCGCTGGGGTTGTCGTGCGGCTCGATGAAGCCGGCGACGCGCGCGTAGTCGCCGGGCCCGCCCGACTGGCGCTTGAAGAGGAAGTCAAAGTCGGCGTGGCGGGCAATGGTCTCGCGGTAGGCGACGCGGGGCTGGCCCGTCACGCACTCGGTCTTGTACTCGCGCTTGAGGCGCTCGACGTAGACTTCGAGGTGGAGCTCGCCCATGCCGGAGATGATGGTCTCCTCGCTCTCGGCGTCGACGTGCACACGGAACGTGGGGTCCTCACGCTGGAAGCGATTCATGGCCTTGGAGAAGTTGTCGGCGTCGGTGGTGCGCTTGGGCTTGATGGAGAGAGACATGACAGCGTCGGGCACAAACATGGAGCTCATGGTGTACGGAAGGCCGCCGTCAGTAAAGGTGTCGCCCGAGGCGCAGTCGACGCCAAAGACGGCGCAGATCTCGCCGGCGCCGACCTCGTTGACGTCCTCCATCTCATTGGAGTGCATGCGCACAATGCGGGGAATGCGCACCTTTTTGTCGGTGCGGCTGTTGAAGAGGTAAGTGCCCTTTGTGAGGGTGCCCTGGTAGACGCGCATGTAGGTGAGCTGGCCGTAGTTGTTCTCCTCGAGCTTGAAGGCGAGGCCGACAAAGGGGAGCGAGTTGTACGGCACGAGCTTGACCGTCTTCTCGTCGCGGAGCTTGTCGAGCGCCGTGTTTTCGACCTGGCCGGGGTCGGGCAGGTAGTCGCAGACGGCGTCGAGCATGGGCTGGACGGCCTTGTCGGCGAGTGCGGAGCCCATGAGGACGGGCGAGAATCGGCGGGCAATGGTGGCGCGGCGGATGGCGGCTTTAATCTGGGCAACGGTTGGCTCCTGCTCGTCGAGGAAGATCTCAGCCATTTCGTCGTCGACGTCGGCGAGCTTCTCAATCAGCACCTGGCGCTTCTCCTCGACGAGGTCCTGCATGCCGGCGGGGATTTTGTCCTCGACGCGGATCTTGGTGCCGCGGGGCGCCTCAAAGTACAGGGCCCGGCGCTCAATCAGGTCGACAACGCCCGCAAACTCGTCTTCGACGCCAATGGGGATCTGGATGGCGGCGGCAGGCATCTTGAGTTTGCTGTTGATCTGCTCGACGGCCTTCCAGGGGTTTGCGCCCATGCGGTCCATCTTGTTGACAAAGGAGATGCGCGGGACGTCGTAGCGCTTCATCTGGCGGTCGACGGTGATGGTCTGCGACTGGACGCCGCTGACGGCACACAGAATCATGACGGCGCCGTCGAGGACGCGCAGAGCACGCTCGACTTCAATGGTAAAGTCAATGTGGCCGGGGGTGTCAATCAGGTTGAAGTGGTAGGTTTCGTCTCTTCCGTTTTCCGTCTTTTTCCAGTCGCAGAAGGTCGCAGCAGACTGAATCGTAATGCCCTTTTCTCGCTCAAGATCCATAGAGTCCATCTTGGCGCCGACAGAGTCCTTGCCGCGGACTTCATGGATTGCATTGATTCGGCCGGTGTAGAAGAGAACGCGCTCGGTGACGGTCGTTTTTCCGGAGTCAATGTGCGCCTAGAACAGCATTAGAATCGACAGACCAATACTAGGGAATTCCAAGATCGTGCGGTACGTACGGCAATACCAATGTTTCGTACGCGGGAGAGACGAGCAGCCTCCTCGGTAGACATGTTGGCGGCGACGTATTCGGGGGTAAGACTGGCGGCATCATCTTGAGCCTTTTTTAGACTGTGCAATTGAGTCGCATGAGCCGTGTGTCCTAGGTAATTGTACGCAATGGGGGAAAAGGATCACACTTACGCATCTTGCGCCGCTCCATGTTTGATGCCGGAATGGCTGAATGGCCGCCGGGCAGCAAAGGGCACCACAACGGCCTTGAAATAACGGAAGCCGGCAGTTGACCTTGCAGGATCCGAGATCAGACGGCAATTAAGCCACCTGACAGTGTTGAGGACCCTCATATTGCGCAACGGTCCGCAACAAAATGACCTCTCGTGGTGTTGAGCAGCAGCGCGGTCCCTGGAAACTTTTTTTCTGCCAGGGGCGGCGCCACCATCAGAACTGCACGTGCTAGCGCGATAGCACTGTAGTGCACTATGAGTGAAAATCAGTCAACGAGTGACTGAGTTGGCCGAAATAAATCGAGAAGGATTTTTTTTTATGAGAGAAATCATGAAGCTAAATTATGTTCATATGTCTATCCAAGTTCATGTAAATCTATATTCTGCGATGCATAAATCAACTTTGCCATAGAAATCTCAATGCCAGCAAGTGGAGCTCCAACAACCCATCATGGACAAAACCTAGTAATGAAAAACAGATATACCCAAGGTGAGGTCGAGATCAAAAGGCACTGGCAAAGATGGCGAAAAAAGTCGACATGGAGACGGCTACAAGACCCAGTGCAGAGAGACCGATGGTGGCCGCCCCGTTCTCCTCCTGGAAACCGGGGCTAGCCTCGTAGTCGGGCGCGCTGGACGTTCCACTGCTGCCACTCTGGGTCGTGTTGGCACCCGGAACAGGGGTCGAGGAGGGAATGGCAGCGCCTTTGGAGCCAAAGGGAACGACGTTGGATGCGGACGCGTTGAATTTTGTCGGGGCAATGGCGACTTGGTTGTTTTCGAGATCGTACACGACGTAGGCGGAGCGCATGAAGGTGTCGCCAAGCAGGTACGTGTTTGAAGAGCCGTCGCTAGAAGAAGACTGGGCCTGGATGCCAAAGGTGCAGGCAGGGACGCTCTTGTGTCTGCCGTTGGACATGGTGACGCCGGCCTGGTCGAGGACGAGCTCGTCCATGGTGACGTTGATGCGCGGGCCGTCGCTGCCGCCAAAGCCAAACGAAAAGTAGGCTTTGCTGGTGGCGTAGGCACACGGAACGACGGCGAGTTTGATGCTCGAGACATAGGCGGCGCCAACTTCCTCCCAGATCTGCTGGGCAATGTCGGTGGGGAGGTAGGAGAGGGTGGTGCCGGAGTCGAGGAGGGCGGTGATGGGGAAGCTGGACGAGGAGAAGGAGTCGGAGCCCGTCGAGCTGTAGCCGGCGACCGAGGTAAGGGCGACGCTGAACTCGACGACCTGGTTTCCGTTGGAGAGAAGGTCGAGGCGGGCCAGGTCACCATGATACTTTTCCGTATCGATAGCGCCAAAGAGTAGGTTACCCTTACTGGCGTCGAGGTCGTTGAGCCAGAGGCTGTAAGCGATCGTCTCGATGTTGCCTGAGGTCTGCATGGCAATGGGTAGGTTGGGGTACGTCTTGCGCACCGTCTGGAGAGAGGCCTCGTTACCCTTGTAGCCGAGACCTACAAGGCCAAAGGGAATGTCGGTCTCCTCAGCGAGACCCATGGTCAGATTCTGAATGGTGCTACCGCCGACTTGGAAAGCGTCAACAAAGTACGAGCCCTTTGCGCTGCTCTCGTCGACGTATTGAATCTGAAACGAGTCCTCGCCCAAGGTCGTAAAGGTGCTCGACTTGCTTGAGGTGACTGCGAGGCGATCAGGTTAGCAGGGGCAAAGGCCAGCGCCGCATTAGATGTGTGTATCGCTTACAGGAGCCTTTGGAGCAGCCGTTGCTCTGTCCGGGTCTGGTGATTTTGTCGCTCTTGGCCTGGCAGGCCGAGGAACCGCTAGAGGGCACCCAGACATCACTGCTACCCGTGTCGAGCTGGAGCGAGAATTTTTGGCCGGGTGTTCCGATAGTGACATCGATGAAGTAGCCTCCGTCCTGTACAAGGTTGGAGATGTCGGACTCGACGCTCGAGGCACGGCGCTGCAGGTTGCTGTGCGGCTTCTTCTCAAAGTCCATGAGCACGTACTGCGCGGTGGCGGACGCGGACAGCAAGGCCGTCAGGGTCGAGGCGGCGGCCTTCATGGCAAATTAATGGCGTTGCTTGCTGCGAATGGAGTAAGAGTTCCGTGGGAATGCTGGTTACCGTTGGAGTCGATGGCGGGTATCGTGGGCGGCAACGGCAAACGGCGACAACGGCAAACGGCGGCAACGGGGCTAATGAGGGAGAAAGCAAATGGGTATTGTCAAGATGGTGCACTGCAGAGGATGAGACGATAGCAAAGATATATATGTCTCAAGAATGCCCACTGGAGCTTTGATCGGTGATAAGCAGATCTAAAGAGCGAGTCGTGTCAGATGAAGAAACGAAAGAGAGCAAGCCAGACAGGGCGAAGCCGACGCATTACGATACTTGTATTGAAGCGTGGGTGCGACTAGGCCTGTATGAGAACTAGTTTCGGGCAAAGCCATGCACCCATGAAGATATTGACTAAATAACTAGGTACGGAGTAGTTACATGCCGCTAGGACACCTAGTTAGGGAACCAATGGACCTAGCCTTCCATTCAACCTTTCGGCTCTGCCGATGTGCAAAACTCAGAGGGCGTCTGTTTTCGCGGCCAATTTTTCGCAGTGCCAAGTAAAGAAAGGCCAAATAAACAACGCAAGACTCATTGGACATTTTCGTGGCCGCTTCGGGAGTTGCCCCGAAAGCCGGCTTGAGATTCTGCAAAGTTTGAAAGCCACACAAGGGGAGAGCGTGCGTCATCGTATTTGCCCCTGCAGATATGGCCTGCAGCCGGCAAGCTAACCAAAGTTACGTGCATGCTCGATGGTTAGTTAGCCTTGAGCTCGTTACTCGTGACTTTTAGAAATTCAGGCACGGAGTCTAACTATGTATATCAGCATGGATAACAAGTTATGCCGTGGAATTATTGAGTACGCCGAGACCATCTGCTCCATCGGTGCATTTTCTCGGCGTATCCAGTCTGCCAAGAGATGATCAAGCTTGCAAGGGCTGCCGTTCATCCGGGGAAAACGCGCGGTGTGTTATAGGTACTTAGGTACCTGGTGCGTGACACACCTTGGGCCATGGGCTTCATTTAGGGCATGTTTGATATCGGCGCAACGCATGCTCGTTGCTACTATTCTCATCGAGTGCAAATCGGATTTTTTTTTTCCTCGGCCAAAGGCCTGGAAATATGGCTTTGCTGTAAACTATTGTCGACCAGAACAGTCAGATCTCTCCATGACTCTATATTAGGTGGGGGCCGCAGCCAAGACTTAGCAATGTGCCAGACAGATTCGAGCCTCCCACAAGCTCTGAGACACGGCGGCAGAACAACCAGGGCCTGTGTTGCTGTGCTGTGATACCATTGAATAGGAATAGTTATTCCCGGCCGCAGCAAGCGGATGTCAGCCGCACTCGAGTACTCATTTTTTCACAGAGCCACCTGACTGATGGGCATTTTCGACCTCGTTCGATGTCGCCGCTAAATATCGAACGACGCTAAATAAGACGTGGCAACGTCGCGCATGGCTCAATCGCAAATTTGGGTCAGTAGCCGGCAACACTCTCAGTTTCAAACTTGGACTTTGTTTGGGCAAGGCTTGCACTTTTTTTAAGATTCAAGTTTCTTAGGGGTTTTTTTAGGGGTTTCCTTCTTCTTTTATCTGAAAAATTCGTATTCTTTTCTCATGTTTATAAACTATAGTAGTGCAGTCAGTGCTGGCCCGCCTTCATCCAACAGCGGCCACGCTATGCGGGGCTGTGGCTGTGGCTGTGGCTTTGGCTCCCTCCCAGTTGCTGCCGTCATTGCCGTGTCCACGCAATGCGCCCTGCTTCGGCTTGCCACCTGCAACGTCGTCAACGAGACGGTACTCGTTTCAATCCATCAATTCCGACCCTCTGGTGGTCAATTGTATCATGTACAACCGCCCATCGTCCAATTAGTCCCGAAGATGCTCCTCTAGATACGCGCTCAGCCTCGCCAGCGCCTCTTCCAACACCGCCGTGTCGCACACGTACGCCAGCCGCACGTAGCCCTTCCAGTCCTCGCCGCCCCCGAAGCCGCACGACCCGGGCACCAGCAGCACCCCGCTCTTGTCGGCAACCTCTGCGCACAGCGCCTCGTCGTCGACCGGGCGGCCGGTCGTCGGCTCGCGAAACTGCAGAAACGCCATTGTCCCACCGCCCGGACGCACCCACCGGCAGCGGTCGGCATGGCGCGCCGCAAACGACTCAACCAGCGCGCGGTTGCGCCGCGCTAGCGCTACGTTGCGCTGTAGTAGCGCTGGCCGGACCGCCTCTGATAGCGCGTACGTTGCAATCTGGTCGTCAACTTGCGAGACGGAAATGGTGGTCAGGTCGCGCCGCGCCGCGCACGCCGCGATGAGGGACCGGTCTGGCGAGGCTACCCACCCGATCCGGATGCCTGGCAGCGACAGCGATTTTGACATGCTGCCGGTCGAGAGCGTCCGCGCGTAGCCAAACGCCGTGATGGGCGGCGGCGCATTCTCCGGCTCGTGAAAGAGTGGGCGGTAGACTTCGTCGCTAAAGACGATGACGTTCCGCGCTCGCGCAATCTCGATGATGGAGCGTAGCACCGGCTCGGGGATTACGGCGCCAGTTGGGTTGTTGGGGTTATTGAGGATGATCATCTGCGTACGTCATCAGCCTGGGCGGCCTCTTTTGCAAGTGACTAGATAATCTGTCATTGGGCGTCTGCCATGCAAACGCACACGCCCGCGTACCTTTGTGTTGCGTTGAAAGAGACTGTGCAAGTCTTGCACATTGGGCATGTAACCATCCTCCTCCTTGAGCCGCCAAAAGGACACCTGGGCCCCAAAGGTCTCAGGAACGGCGTAGAGCTGCGTGTAGACTGGATAGACGCAGATGGCGTGGTCCGTCGGCCCCAGCAACGCGTAGAGTACCAGAAAGTTAGCTGAGATGGCTCCTTGTGTGATGATGACATCGTCTTCGCTAAGTTTAGTCTCTGGCCCACTGGCGAGCTGGGCCACGCTCTGTCTCAATTCGGATGAACCGTTTGTGCTCCCGTAGCCGAGCTTCGAGCTGGTCGTCAACGGGCCCCCATCGTCTTCAGTGGATAGATTGGTCAAGTCGTCAATGGAAATGGGGCACGCATAGGTGTCGGCGAGGTTGAGCAGCCCAGGTCTCCCCCGCCAGCGGGACAGCCATTGCTCAGCCGGGAACATGGAGGGTTGGGCCATGGCTTGGGGGTTGATTGAGCTCAATTGCAGTGTAGTACAATGCAGGACAGGTGAGTAGCCCAGAGGCAACTCGAATCAGATCCAGACTTTTATTTATTTCACACCTCAGTGAGTCACTTACCCCATGTCATGACTAGCGTCAGCGGTGAGCGCAACAGGGGGTCCATCAACATCATCCGCCAGGTGTTCCGACTGGCAGCGAGTGACAGCCCGCAATTCGTAAAATGATCCTCGATACTTTGGCACTCTTTTTAGGCTATTCGTTTCTACTACTATATTGCAAATAGAGTTGTATTCTACTTCCGTGTAAATTCCTAACTATAGGTCACTCTTTTGTTGGCCCGCTCCTGAAGTGTAACTATCCGTCATTACGACATTCGATAAGACTCCAATATTACTTGACAATGATAATAGATGTTTCACTCTAGTAATTCAATACCTGACTTTACTACCTGATTTAAAAATTATATGCTGTTGTTTTAAATGTACTGGTGACTGACGGCTTCTGATCACCAAACCCCGACGGGGCCCGACGGGGGATTAAAGTATGCATCTAGACTATAATTATTATAAGAGTCTCAATTTGTATTTTCTCTAAAATAACATTAAGTAGCTATCAGGTATTCAAACAACCATGATACGCCAAATAAACGTATCTTGTTCTTCATGGCCAGAGCAAGTGCTTGTGCCATTCATCTTCGTCTTTGTTATAAACATACTCGAGCCGGTGGTGAAGGCGGCTCGCCTCCCCCTGCCAGAATTCGACCTTGTCGGCTGCAACAGTAAAGACTCGCCACTTTTCCACGCCAGACATTGCATCTTTCGACATCTTCAACCTGGTCTCGGCAAGATTCCGGGTCAGCGCATCGCGGTCTGAAAGAACCTCACTTTGATTAGACGCTACTGCGCTAATTCGTGATTCCGTAGGCCGAGCTTCATAGTCGAGCGCACTCTCCTCTTTGGACAGTTCGACGGCCCTTCCCCTCAGACGAACTTGTCGGGCAAGTTGAGGCCAGTAAAAGGTCAACGCCGCGTGCCCAGTACTTGCCAATTGCTTGCCCTTGGGGCTGTCGGACTTCACAGCAAATTGCCAGCCACGAGCGTCGACGTTTTTCAGTATGAGAATTCGGGCGTCTGGGTGACCTTGATCATCAACCGTAGAAACGGTCATTGCATGCGGCTCTCTGACACCAGCTGCGACGGCCTCGCGGAACCACAGCTTGAAGGAATCGTGGGGATTCTCGGGAAACTGGTCAAAGTCTAGGTCCGGGAACGGCCCCTCGAGCACTTTTGTGTTGCGGAGCTCGGTTCTAAAGGAATCATCGTCGGTGGCCATGGCCATCTGTGCCACGTCGAGTCGAGTTTTGTAGAATTGAAGAGTACGTTGTGGTAGACGATGGCCTAATTCAGAAAGCAAGCTGACCCCATTCAATAAATAGTGAAAAGCATAGGCTGTAAGATGCCGGGTCAATCAATCCGCGTGTGTATCGTGATCCGTATATTTATTTCTATTCTTTTATCCGTGGACGAAGATCGGCCCATCACCGCAATGACTCACCAATTAAGGGCACGTGTCAGTGGATAATAGTGACTGTCGGTCGATCTTATGCCGAACACGCTTTGTATTAATAATTACATCGCCGACCGCCGATCTTTGCATCTCTAGACCCAATTAGTGGTTCGTGTGCCGTGATGCCGATCGGACGTTTTAAACCGTTACGGCTGCGTTTGTCTTGATGATGACGAATCTAATTCACTAGACAAATAATAAGTCTTGCCTGTCACGTGTGGATCGGTACTCACTTCAAATTTTGGCAATACGAACGAACAAAGAACTGCCCCATTACCATACGTCATTTGCCAAGCTTCGAAGGATCCCATTGACTGTCAAGTAGTAAATCATGCCCGGCACAGACAGGCTGCATTCGTTTAGAGCTACTTGACGAGGTGCTTGTGAAGTGCACTGTTAGGTCCATGGTCGATGCAGTTTGGTTTATTACGTTTGGTGACTAAAAAGTCGATTTAACTTACCAAATAAATTATTCGTACATGTCTAGAATTGGCGTCTTTTCCTCTTAAAGGCCCCGAAACGATCATGTTTCCTTTCTGGCCTGATTGCTTCGAGAACACTGGAAACACGAATTTCGTGCGGTAGAATATTATAGTTTCATAGTATAAGAAGGCAAATATAAGTCATTACTTAGGAAACGCTATAGCCAAAGTACATATCGATTGGCCTAGCCGTCTGGCCGAATCTAAAATGAAAATCCACCTGCCAAAAACATGACCCCGGCTGGATCATACTGCAGCTGAATGTCTCGCAGACGAGCCGTATTTTTCAAGCCATAAATCTGTGCACCAGCGTAAGTATGCAGCGCAAAATTAGGGTAAGCAAGCATCCCCGAGTCAGAGATTCCTTCCGCGGTAGCTACTTTGGTAAGGTGGTCGATAGACTGCTGCATTCTAGCTCTCCAAAACCCATCATCGGCTTCTTTATCCCATAAGAACAATAAATTGAGTGGCAATGGCGAGTTATCGTGAGCGAAAGCGGAGTCGGTGGCATACTTGCCATATTTCATAAAAGGCTCAATATGGTAGGAAACACTTGCTGCGTGCTCTTGAGCAATCTGGCCATAGTGAAATGACTCGTTGGCAATAGCGGCTAAAAATTTCTGCGTAAATCCAGATGTGCTCATGGTGTGATAGGCACCGCGCTTGTCGCTTGCGTTTGAGACGGATGAAAAAGAACCAGTAAACGATGCAAATGACTGGTCCTTGACGGTGCTCACTAAAGCAGTAAAGTTGTTGAAAGAGTCAAAGGCGGCAGGACGGCCCGCGCCGTCGTGAAATAACAATAAAACGGGCTGGTTATCGGTTCCTCCATATAATGTGAGAATGGCCGATGATTTTGGGTCAGCAGAGTTCTCGTGGAAGTGTTGAATCGCCCTAGTTAATGCTGGTACTTCTGAGGCGTTGAAAACCTGATAGCCTGCATATACTATATCGGGCTGAGGAAATGTTTTGAAAATGATACTGGTGACAATTCCGAACCGGTTGAGGCCGCCTTTGAGAGCGAAAAAGAGGTCAGGCGTTGTCGAGTCAACGGTGATGGCTGTTCCATTCGGAAGAACAAGGTTGTAAGAAATGACAGTATCACAGCCTAGGCCGTATTGATTCGTGAGCCATGAGTAACCCCCGCCCCCAAGCGTCACTCCTCCAACGCCAGGTCCTGCCACCCTGCCTCCTACTGCGTTGACACCTGTGCCATTCAGAGCAACATACACATCGACCCAGGTCTGTTTGTTGTAAGTATGTCTTTGAGTTGGTGATGTAGCAAGTTCGTGATGTGCATAGAAGAGTGACGTACATTTCCCAGGCCAACTTCAACACTGCTTTTGTCTTGGGAGAGATGTATCTGAGTGAATCTTGCAAGGGATATATGGATCCCTTTGGTGCTTGAAAACCCCGGATTGGATGTATGGCCACCAGATTGAATGGCAAAAGGTGTCCGGCTGCTACCTATGATTCTGATGGTTTTTGATACATCTTCGGTGCTTGCCACCTCGACAAAACACAGCGAGCGCTCATTCGAAGAGTTAAACGCATGCTGACTATTGCCAAAGAAATGGCCGGTTTTGTCAGAGGGATAATACACCTCGCCAGAAATATCCCGAGCGATTTGATGACAAACTTGAATTTCCATCGAGGATGTCATGCTGTTCATGAGATTCTGATCCTGTGTTCGAGGAGCGAAGGACTTATTGGACTGCTGGCAGACAGCGGAGCCGCCGAAGAGAAGAATGTAGAGCAACTTTTGCATGTTGGCGAGAATAGTAGACTATTGTCAGTCATGGGTAATGGGTAGGGGCTAACTAAAGGGAAGTGAAGAGAGAGATGGTGGATGGCCCGCTGTGAGATGGCAGAATGGTATGACTTCTATTGCTCAATGAGGAGCAAGAGCTCCTCAGCCGCTCTTATATAGCAGTTATCTAGCACGTGGTAAGGCCTGTGCCGTGACAGCTACATAGCCAGGAGACTTGCGTCTACTCGCTTGTCCTATTCTTGATGAGGTTGCGAGGTAATCAATGATTGGTTACTGGCCAACCGTTGTCAGACCAACCATCATTTTTGGCCCGCTTGTTCTATGCCTTGCGCTCGTCTGCTGTTTATCAAGCGGAAATTTGATTGGCCCTCTATACTTCTTTGTAACGGTCAAGGACTGGTCTCGCGTGCATAGGCGAAAACTCATGACCACATCTCTCCACAGGTCAGCCCTCTCTCTACCAGTAACTTACAGTCGGCTGCCTGGCAGCGGTGTAGCAAGGCTTTTCTTCTTATTCTCCTTTTTCCCTTTTTTTTATGTATTTAATTACTTACACTAGGGGTATCACACGCTACACTAGCAGCGTGGGGGGGGGGGGGGGGCCCCCCCCCCCCCCCCTTTCCAAGACAGAGGGGTGACAATACCCGTATCTGCGTCGCAGGGGTATCTACGTTGCTGAACATTGGGCATGTCACCGGCCTTGAGGACGTGTGAGTTTTTTTTTTCACCAAGAGTTTCGCGATTCTGCGCAGTCTGGCGGGCCGAACAAGCGTCTATGTGCCCTGGGCACAGTTGAGTCGTATTCCAGATTTCGTCTCTCCAATTTCCACGCCATGGTGGACATGGCCACTGAGCATTACTACGTCTTGCATGTCGGCGGAAGATGGACTGCAGCCCGAACCAGAAAAAGAGGGCTGCATGTCTCATTTCAGCCCGATGGCTTCAACGTTGGATTGGGACAACTTTGTATGCGAGGGTCCGGTTTGGGCACGAGGGGTTCACTGTTATCAGAGACAAGGAGGTGAAGCAGAAAAAGAGAATTCAAGGAGTGCTGGTAGCTACGGCGGGATTATTGATGGCCATGGCTGTTGCCAGCGTCATGCAGCTTGTACTGATAGGTGTTGCATACAGTGAGTAGTACTCGGCGCATGTCACGGCCAAAACTACGATTTCGTAAGCGCATAGCACAATCATGGCAAATACTCTCGTTAATAGCCGACTTGAGGCGTATCACATAGAGGACGTGGTCGGTTGGGCCAAGATGCTAGGTGAACGCTGGCTATATTTTCAGGTAGTCTATACCCACAAGCATGTCAATATTTATTTAGAACAGCTCCTGAACAATTGATAATCTGGCCAACCCAACTCTGTTAAAATTCTGTCAGGTTGCATACTTTGGACATGTATCCGTAGGGCGTTTTAGACATGCAGCACGTTTTAGACATGCATCTCCAGCCAGCCTCACGGATCAGCCGACCAACAACGCTCGGGTGCTTCCGGTGTGGACTTTGTGGCGAATTCTAGACCCCACGGTGATTTGACGCTCAATTCTTGGCTCACAGTAAGTTTTTTAAAGACCATGATATATCGTTTGTGTTCCAAATACCGTGCTGTCATCTCCCCTGTCCATTTCACCTTCTGCATTGTGTGTCAGGCAAGAGGTATGGCGCGGACGCAGCGTCTGCAAGGTAGATAGCACATTGAACTTGGAATTGGCCTAGAGCCCTTGTAGATTGACATGAAACAACCCTGACTGGGCTTGTCAAAGGGGACGCACTTTTTTGCGGCGATTGTGCCACGCCCGTAACGGTGCTCCGTGGCAAGGCTGCCCAAAGTCCCCGTGATCACATCACACCAAGGGCGGTGAAACTTTGAAGAAACACCCTCACTGACCCCGCGAGCCTGCGAACCTTTCGAACACAATAGTTGCGCTACGTTTAAAAGCTGTACCATTCTTGTCCTGCGTCATGGCTCGCATGCAAAGGAAAAGCGGCGGGTCTGGTCTTGTGCCAACAAAGCCCCATCAGCTACCGGGAGAACACACAACAGAATATTGAAGCACGGTTGTTATTGTAAAAGTCGACTGTGAAAAAATATCGTCAAAGACTTTCGTACTGACAGTATAGATTGGTGAATGCAGCTCTACTTTTTCGACTAGATGGCGCGGCACGTCGGTGGTGGCATTGAGCAACAAGCAGTGTACGGACGGACATACCTGAGGTGAATACATGCTAAAAAGAGGGCAATTTCCCGTGTTTCACTTTTTGCTACAAAATATAGCAAATCATTCTCTGGCGTCGGGTCTGCATATGTAAACACAATACCCTCTGGAGTACCGAATTGCTGTCAAGTCCTCTCCATAGCAGATGCGCTGCGGACGACAGCCGGTACCTTGCGACCTGCTTTCAAGGCTCCAAAAATTGCTGAAATGCCCATCTTGCCAGAGGCGCCGACAACAAGGACCACTTCAGTAGCCATGGTGTAGATGTTAATGGCTGGGTTATAGATATGAGAGAGGGTTTATACTGGAGTCGTTCTGCTTTGGTTGTTTCGGGCAGGCAAAGTTGCTAGATGACATGGTTCG
Organism: Aschersonia sp. MBC 622; assembly: GCA_030782805.1. NCBI lineage: Eukaryota > Fungi > Ascomycota > Sordariomycetes > Hypocreales > Clavicipitaceae > Aschersonia > Aschersonia sp. MBC 622. The sequence goes on along the minus strand of JARJPL010000257.1, from coordinate 28,721 downwards.
GAAGCACTTCAACGTGCATAGTATCAGAATCCGAATTCAGCTCTAGCTAGCTGTCTAACATAAAACCTGATTTTGCGGAAATGTTAATACTCTGTGGAAAGATTTAAACTCAACTCCGTAATCACCGCTTGCTTACTATCTCTATAAAGCTAGAACATTTACTACGCGTAGAGGAGTATACGCATGGAATAGTTAACACGTACCGGGTACTGACCGCTAAAATGACTATAAAAGAAGTAGAGGAGATAGCGCACAGGCCAGACAGAACAAAAGAAAAGCTACGGCGAAGAGAAACCTACTTTGCTACCTCTGGTGAAGTGACATAAGCCGTCTCTTTTCCTAACGCGCCCTATATACGCCTCCTTACCCGCATATGGCGAATCAAGGGAGGCGAGGGCACGACAAGCCAAGCAAGACACGAGCTATTGGCAAAGTGAAGAATTTGGAGGAGTGTGGCGATTAGAAAAAAAGTAAAAAAAAAAGAGAGAGAAGAAAAATTATCTGGAGGTGACTGAAGATGAGGGGAGTCCCCTCGGCCAAGTCTGCCAGTGGCGGCAAGTCCAGTAGGCGTGCCTGCCAACCAGACCAATACACAAAGAAAAGTTTACCGTGATGTTATAAATCAAATGAATATAAACTAAAGCATACATCATTATTTGATACTATTAAACACATTCAGACAAATTCAACAACACTTAAATACCAGAACCTTATAGATTCACCTTGCGAAACGCCTCAGGATCCGATTCTAGACAAATCTGTTAATAACTGCATCATCTATCTAGGTATCTTTCTCTAGTCAGATCATGCCATTAGTGTCTAGTTTTGATGCGTCTGAAACCATTTTACTCCGTTTCGTATACGCCCCTCACTACACTACGAGATCTACCGCTCCATCTTAGAAATCGTTGGTGGCCCGCGCCCGTATCGAACAGCCGGGCCGATGTCAAACAACCGCGCCCTTTAATGCAAAGACATGACGGGCGGTAACCTTTTGATAATGAATAACTTTGATTGGCCATGGAACTTTAATCATGAAATTTTCAATGATTAAGTTTGGTTACCCTCCTCAGGAAAATAGCCAAGTTAGTAATCAACAAACAACGTTAAGCTTCGTCGACACATGAAACCTTATAAATCAACTTTTGTAAACGTCTTGGAAATGTAATCCAAAGACAAATTTTATGAGATGTAGATATGAGATGTAGATAGACTGCTGGGACACGGAGAACGAAAGCTAAGCTCCTGATTCAAGAAGATGATGTCTATTTAAACCAACCATCTCGCCTGTTTAACTTCTTAGTATCACAAACTTCCTTTACATACAGCAACAGACTACACCATCATCACAAAAGACATTATTCTAAATATCAGAGATAAACACATTCACAATGGCTTACTCTATCCCAAAGACAACGAAGCAGTGGAACGTCACCTCTCAGGACGGCCAGGGCGGCTTCAACGTACTGAAGCTTTCCAACGCGCCAGTGCCTGAGCTCGGCGCTAGTCAAGTCCTTGTCAAGCGTAAGCAGCCTCTCAAGTTTGTCGTGCATAATACGAGGATGCTAACTGCGATATAGTGCAAGCCGCATCGCTCAACGTGAGTTTTATCCCCGACGATGCTGTTAATCTGCAGCAGCTAGCTAAAAATATCGATAGTACCGCGACCTCATTATTCCACTGGGCAAGTACCCATTCAAGACGAGCCCCAACGTCATCCCTGGGTCTGATGGGGCAGGTACCGTTATTGCCGTCGGGAGCCAAGTCTCTCGCTTCAAGCCCGGCGACAAGGTGGTTACCTTGTTCAACCAGGAGCACATTGGTGGGCCGCTGACCGCCGAGGCAGCCGGCTCCGGTCTCGGCGGAGCGATTGACGGCACGCTCCGCTCGGTCGGGGCTTTCAACGAGCAAGGGCTGGTGCATCAGCCCAAGACTCTGTCCGCCGTTGAAGCCGCGACGCTGCCCTGTGCGGGACTGACAGCGTGGAACGCGCTGTACGGCCTCTCCGATAACCGGGTGACGGCGGGCCAGTGGGTTCTGACGCAGGGCTCTGGTGGCGTGAGCATCTTTGCGCTTCAGTTTGCCAAGGCGGCTGGCGCCAGAGTCATTGCCACGACAAGCTCCGACGCAAAGGCCGCCTCGCTCCGGGCGCTCGGTGCCGATCACGTCATCAACTACAAGGAGAATCCCGAGTGGGGCGCTGAAGCGCGCAAGATTACCGGGGGTGTCGGTGTCGACCACATTGTGGAAGTCATTGGTCCGAGTTCCATGGCGCAGGGTCTCCAGGCGATCAAGATTGGTGGCGTCATCAGCATCATTGGCTTCGTCGGCGGCGACGCCCAGGTTCAGCCTGGCTTCCTCGACTGCCTCATGAATCTGTGCACGGCTCGCGGCCTCATGGTCGGTAGCCGTGCCCAGATGGAGGAAATGTGCCGGGCCATCGAGGCGAACCCAAAGATGTTGCAGCCGGTAGTCGACAAGAAGCTGTTCAAGCTCGAGGACGTCAAGGCGGCATACGAATATCAGTGGTCTGGCAAGCACGTTGGTAAAGTGTGCATTGAGATTGCGTGATGCCTGAAACGGAAAAACTAGAAGGCTTCGTCTGGCGAAAATATTTCCCGCCGCGCGCAAAGAGATGTGCTATTTCATTTACATAGTTGCCAAGCTTAGTGTATGGAAGAGCTAGTTCTTCTCGATAGTACTAGTTATGGCGTCTTACGACTTGATGGGTGTCGTGCCGACGATTGCCTAATTAGGCTAGCTAGAATCATAAATTACCATGCTTTGGTTTTGTCAACATAGTCAACTAATGCGCATTGCATGTGCCACTATTTCCTAGAGACGAACAGCTGTGGCGTCGAGACATGGAAGCGGTTAAAGGACAAAAACAATGATGACACTCGTGAGGTCAAAGTACGCTACTCTGTACAATGAACCGACAAGATTGCGTCTTCTCTTCCAAGAAACAACGATTTTCAGGTACTCACACAATATGATCTGACTCCGAAAACCGGACCACGCACAATAGTTTCAGAAGAGAAAAACAAGTGGCTATAATTTGTCGCAGATTTTGGCGAGAACGGAGACGACAAGGGACTACTAGGTGACAGATGGAGAGTTGAGAGACGACCAAGATGAGTTGTAAGCCAGAGTTGACAAACTGCGGAGTAATATAATCGATTTATGGGACTCGTAAAAATGGAGCCCTGTCGGCACCCGGCACCCGGCACCCGGCACCCAATTAATTACTAGTAATAGTTAATACATCTTCAAAAACCCCACACCCCACAATAAACCGAGGCGTGTGTCTACAAGGTCATTGGTGGTCTTTTTGGTCTTTAAGCCGGGGGTGACCAAGTGGATACGATTACAAGGTTATCAAGTTCCCAAGCCCAGAGAACTTTACGTTGAGGACTTGGATTTCTAATGATTACATTTAGACTCTTCAGCTACCTGAAGAAAAATAGTAGAATCGCATGTAGCTGCAAGGTGAGTATCGGTATTCATGCCCTTGCCAGCCATCTTGATAAAGACGCCTTCTGAATTTATATGTATTTCGGTAAAAGTGGCCCATTTACGGCTGTAGTATTTCCCCATCCCGGCATGCTACCGTTTGTGCTGCAAAGTTAGTCTGATGTGTTGTGCAGAATCTCATAACCGTACAACTGATGACACGACAATGCCATGATTGATGTTTGCATCTACCAGCGACCGTTTACATCGCGTTAGCTTGCCAAACGTTGATAAAGATGATGCCAGTGCTGAATGCTAGACCAAACCAGCTTGCTCTGTAGAGGGATGACATGCTAGTTAATACCTTGGGCAAGGCTTCATCATGGAGCTGTCCATAACAATGGTGGAAGCTCTTGGCCGGCTCATCCTAGCTTGCCCATGTTTTGCTCCCTCCAAATGGCGCCTTTGTTCCTCATCCACCACACAACCACAATTCCAGACGACGCGAGGATTGCCAGACCCGTGAACATCCACCCATCGCCCTCTATGCGTAATAAAGGATCCCCCAACAGGATGCCTGCACAGGAGAATATATTGCGCAAAAAGTTTGCCACAGCAACTCCTGAGCTGGGTTTGCTCGAAATAAATTCTGTCAGCATAGTCACGGCCAAGCTGAATATGAGCATCGTGGAGAGACCAAAGACAAAATTGGCAAGCATCTTGAGTGACTAAAGGTCAGCAAGTGTCAAAATGTAAAATTTTGGAAGAAAAAAAAACCAAAACAGTGGGTGTACTATACCGGCGCGACCCAAAAGACACCTTTATCAACTGTCCACCCATACCAAATCATTGCTGCGGGAAACGCCACTGCTGCTGCCCATGCGTTTTCCATCATCCTGTCTTCGGGCTTCAGTGAGAGGTTGCCACTCTCGTCGTACACTTCCCTCCGTTTCGCTTCTCTCTTCATGATGTAGTCGGCCCATTTCCCGCTAAATAGGGCAGATAACAAGAAGCCTAGCCCGGAAGGTATATAGCATAGACCTAGTATAGACACAGAGAATCCGTACGGCGGTTCTGCAAAGACTTTCTGTATAGAAATGTTTAGGATATAAAGCGATCCAAAGGCAAGAGCCGCATAGTAGGATGTGAAGAGTATGGGAAGATGACGGAGGAGAAATATCATCTTCAAAGGGTCCAGAAATAGGTGCCGCAGGTGGCGCAGAGTCCTTTGAGTCTTGATAGTAACGGCCAAGATTGCATGTGAATCGTGGCTCACCGAGAGCTCATTCTGTTGCTGTCCGGGTGCTTGAGAGGTAGTCAAGTTTCTGGTTGTTTCTGGCAAAGCTACAAGCAGGAGGGCGAATGATATACCTCCATATATTACCAAGAACCATTGAGTACTTCTCCATCCCCATCGAGCAGTTAGAAATCTTTTTCGGGAACATGGATTGTTAGTTGAGATATCAAGAGGACCAGGTAGTTTTGTGAGACTGACCCTCCAATGACGGGAGCAAGTAGAGGACCACACAGAGGCCCAATGTAAAATCTTCCCATGGCTTTCCCTCTTTCTGACGGCTCCCAGATATCCGCTAGCGTCCCTGCCCCAACTGCTTGAACCGATGCTCCAGCGCCACCACAAATCATGCGCATGGCAATAAAAGTACCCATCGATTTTGCCACAGCCGAGATGATGGCAAAGAGAACAAAGAGCGAAAACGAAGCAATGTAAACGGTGCGTCTACCAGCCGTCTCGCTATATGCTGACCACCAGAGTGGACAAAAGGACAGACTGAGCATGTAGAGGGCGACGGACAAGTTGACTAGTGTTGTGGTGGAATGAAGCCCGGAGGCTGTCTCGGAAAGTGCAGCTTCATTCCCAAAATGTTAGAGATGATGGCCTGAGATGCTCGATTACTTTGGTATACTGACGAAAGATAATGGCACTGCCAAGGGAAGTTGTCGCTGCAGCAAACGCTACAATAAACGTAATGAACCATTTCACCACGTTGGAATAATGATACGGATTCTCGACCTCTGGGATAAGGGTGAAAGAGGCAAGCAGGCCTCTTCGCTTTGATCGTCGAACGGTGACAATCCGGTTCGGGTTTGACAAAGAACACATGTCGATAATGGCTTTGTACGCTCGACTGTCGTGACTGTCAACGTCAATGAGATATGTTGCAAACTGTTGAGTACATTTGAATGCCCGATATCGGCGTTATAGCAAATGAGCCACCGAATGGCCAACATGTAGTTGGTAGATGGATACAGAATGAAAAGAAGGCTGTTAAATCGAGGACATACACTGGAAACCAGAGGACAGGTCAAACACAACTCGCCAGCGACTACCTTTCCCACAATTCATTTTGCTAGACCTCTCACTTAGGTCTCTCTCGCATTGTTTAAAAATGATGTTTTAGGTGGATCAAGGTCTTTTGCGCCCTTGGAAAGCCCCAGCTCATCTCGATGCCTGCCTAGTTAGTCTCGGAGAGGCTATCCACAATTTGTCTTTATTATATAATGCTATCAAGCCCGCTACACATCTATCGTGTTAATGATAGTTAGATCGGGAGGAGATTTGAAGTCAGTGACAAGTGTTTCTAGCCAATCAGAACACTGCAAGATTGCCCGTCATCTGACCCCGGTCGGTACCTGTGGCGTAAAAAGGTTCTAGTATGATGCACAATCTGGCCAGGTAACCAAGGACGGCTAGTCGGGTTTCGTCGAGGTACTGGATTGCAGCAAACTGTGATCTTGAAACTGCTGCCGAACTGTCAAAGGGATTATTCGTTCTGTCTACTCAAAATCAGGTGGTTAATTCAGGCTTGATCAGGGAAATCGTCTCTGGTGCTGGCTAGGTACCTAGGGATACAATTTGTGTGGGGCTCACCGAGGCTCAGGTTGTCAGGCACAAGGGTGACAAAACAGACCGCCGGTGCTTAAGCAGACGTGTCAGCAACAGCAGTGTATTTCTCTACGCACAATATGTTATAAAATATAAGATAAATATGATTAAATCCTTTATATTATTCTATACATAGCAAATATTTTAATTAAGGGATTTGCTCTTAATATTGTCCTTTTTTTCTATCATTAAGAATGAGCCTTACTCCGTGTGCCGGCGATGTTCTGTCACCCTTGGGTCAGGTTATTAGAGCAGCGCCACTCAGGTTCTTCTCCTACAAAGGAAGTTGCGGCAGTGAGATTAGCCCCTCCTTTGACGGGGGGCAATCGGAACATGGCTTCCGGTGGCCACCCACACTGTAGTATTGTCGCGTCGATCGGCAACTAGCGACGCAAAGGGTCCTTAGCTCAAGCTTGATTTGATCCACAGTGCATCAAATACGAAAGAAAACATCCCCCAATTGTTGCTGCCGCGAGGCCAATGATACTATGACGACATCCACCCTGGCCGCCTTTTGGCTTGCGCCGTGTAATTGGATGCACTGTATCCTTGACTGGCTAGCAGTGCCGATTTTCCCACCAATCAGCACCATGGCATCTTGACATGCCAAAGTGCTATGATATAAAAGTAGACTGCCTCTTGCGCCCAAAACACCTGCAATAGGGCTGCTAAGCCGAAGAGACTGCTGAAACATGATGCATTGATGCCACGACCACTGTCTCGATACCCATCAAGCCACCTCGATTCTGTCGGCTCGCACTTGGGGCTGGGAAGAACGATCGGACCCGTCTGACGCCAGTGAATGCGTGCGGTCTGGTGGCGCGCTATTGCCGATGATGTGATATTTTGAGGCGGCATAATGCTAATTAATTCACTGCTTTTCAGTACCCTTTGTTCCTCATGGACTCGTTGCCGTCTTCAAAGCCGACTTCTTCTTCACTCCTCTAAAACACTATAAATCGCTTTCGGTTGTTGAGAACATGTCCCTTTGAATGATTCCTCCCGCTTTAGTCGGAATAGCTTCTGGTTGGTTGCTGTTAATGCGGATATAGCTTCAAGGCGTGATCTGTGTTACTCCTCCTGAAATCTGGTTGATCTCTGATGCCATTGTAAAAAGATTCACCGACAAGAGTGGATAAACTTGTCATGGTCCAAATTCAAGTTGGCACGATAGCACGCTAGTTTTTGACTCTTTGTTCAAGGCATTCATGGGTCAGATTTTGAGGCATAGATGATCAATCAAGATGGGCGTTCTTTTTGACATGCTTCTTTCCACTTCTGCCTGGCATCATGTACAACTTTTCAGCTTTTCCGGCACATTCTTTCGCAGTCGGCATACTATCTGCACTCCCAAAGAGCTGTATGAAATTGAGCAGAATTTACTTTCAAGGCATAATTGAATCCAATTGCCCCGCGCCTGGGACAGAAACCACACGAATGCAACACGGCACAAATGCAAAACGGCACAAATGCAAAACGGCACAAATGCAACACGGCACAAATGCAACACGGCACGGCGCACAGAGCTGAGTGGCATGAACCCTCCCTTCCGCGAAATCACCCTTGCTTAGCGGTAAAAGCGCTCACACCCACTTCCAAAACGGTTCTCCAACGCAATGCAGACGGAGAACAAGAACAAGCCACCTGACTAGCGGGAGAATGCCAAGCTGAACGGACGGGGTTGCCAACACTAATCGCTTATAGCGACGACCCCTGACCTTAGCAGGGCATGCGCGAAATATGAATTGACTGTTTTGCCGACAGGATAATATTTTCAGTGAAAAAGTTTAAAAAAAAATAATAATCCTCACTTTCCCAACACGCCTACGGATTAGAGTTGAGTTTATTCTGGGAGCTTTATTAAGAGGTCTTACTTATGCCAGCTGTTAGCGTCAACTCGGGGAATTGGCTCGTGCTCTTCCGGCTTGTCCGCACTAGTTAGTTAGCCATGTGGCTGTATCGGCCGAGGGGGGGGCTTCAGGACAGATATGGTACGAGAAAAAGAGGCCAGGCCAGCTGAAGGCCTGACTAAAGTCCCCTTCGTTGCGTCGCGACAAAAATGGAGTAAAATAGAAGTGACAGAATCGTCATGATGGTAAATTTTTTCATCGATTTTTTGCCCCTTCATCTGAACTTGCAACACATGCGAGAAAAGCTACCTACCATTCATGTCGACTCGCCTTGTCGGCAGGTAGTAAGAGCAGCAGTTTAGTGGTAGTACATAGATGCTTTTAGAAGAGATTTTCTTGGTTACATCGAATGCATATCCATCTTTCGCTGCATGCATCAGGCATGCTTGCTTCCGCTGACACATCATAATTCAGACATACTGCGACGCCAAGAACCTCTCCTTGGCCATAGCTTAGGCGCGTCATGGGTAGCGTAGAGGAGCAGCGTAGCTAGAGGAGAGTGTAGCTAGAGGAGAGTGCGGTGCAGCTGAGGGCTTGAAAAAAAATAAGAAAAAAAAAAAAAAAGAAATCTCGTATAAATTTTGCACATCTAACGAGATATGGTTACAGCGCCCCCAAGGCCAAAGCTGGAATGCGTCGTATGATTTGTGCCGAGATTTCAGCTTGTGTGGCTTGCATATGGAGCACCCAAAATTCCTGATGGCTTTGAATTGTGGGGCCCAACGGTGCTGTGACTGGCCTACCGGGGGCGTTCTAGACCCTGGTCAACGTCCGTTTGCAGCCCGCTATGGCTTAGAGTTCGAACGAACCATGAAACTCAAACCGACTAAGCAAGCGAGGACCGTTGCTAAGAAGAGCAATATCAATAATGCAAGCCAATAAGCTTTCGACTTCAAACGGTTGGGCCAAGCACTTTCAGCTGTCTTGTACGCAAAAAGGCCGTTCTGATGCATATGCTCTGGCCGGTCTATATAACACGCAATCGTTTCCATGGAAATGTGTATGTAGCGTGATTTTCACCCTTCTTAATACCTAACTATATAGTTTTCTTTTACTCTATAAAATCACCGTCCTTGTCCCTCCTCGCCAAAGCCAATCGAACGAATTTACAGAAAATCCCAACGCTGCGAGCCCGCCAACCGACAGCATGGCAACCCCGGATAGTGAGCCTAACCAGCCCGCGCTGGGCATTGGAGGTCACGACTTCAACAGCGAGAGCCGAGACCGTCCAGTACCTAGCCAGTACAAGAGCATCATTACAGTTCTGGTGGGCGAGTTCTGCGGAACATTCATGTTCCTGCTCTTGTCCTTTATCGGAGCACAAGCAGCCATCGACAACAATAACCCCAGTGACCCGTCAGCCCGCCTGTCACCCTCGAGTCTCTTGTTCATCGCAGCGTCTTTTGGTGCTGCCGTGGCCGTTAATGTCTGGATCTTCTTTCGTGTAACTGGAGGCATGTTCAACCCTGCTGTAAGTCAAGGCCCACTGAACGTTCCCGCCAGCTGAACCAGCCATTGACATCTCACAACAGGTTACCCTCGGACTGGTTCTCGTTGGTGCTGTCTCGCCTATAAGAGGAGCATTGGTCTTTCCCACTCAAATTGTTGCTGGCATCGCAGCTGCGGCCGTCACCGATGGGTTGCTTCCAGGCCCGCTGGGCGTTGCAAATACTTTGGGTGATGGAACAAGCATTGTGCAGGGACTCTTCATCGAAATGTTCCTCACTTCTCAGTTGGTTCTGACTGTCTACTTCCTCGCGGTCGAGAAGCACAGGGCCACCTTTCTTGCTCCGATCGGTATCGGCATCGCCGTCTTCATCGCCCACATTTGCGGTACCAACTTTACCGGTACAGGCATCAACCCAGCACGATCTTTTGGTCCTGCCGTCGTGACAAGGTTTGTCGGATACCACTGGATTTATTGGCTGGGCCCTGTCATGGGTTCGGTGTTGGCCTATCTTCTCTACACACTCTTGAAATGGCTGGACTACACCACTGCCAACCCCGGTCAGGACTCTGATGACCTTGAGAGGGGTCACCATTATGCTGCTCAACCGCCCTCCAATCTGTCAGAGAAGCGGCTAAATCTAGCCAGCCGAGATAGCACAGCTCGGGGTAGCAATCCCTAGGCAGATGACTAGCTCCAAAACGTTGTACGGATATATATAGCTATACTCTAAAAATAATACATGATTCCTGCTAATAGACATACTGCTCCAATCTGAAAGTGTCAATGAATAGCAACCCAGCACGCTCTTGCTTGCAGAGCTACAGTAATTGGGTCTCACTAATGAAGCTGGATGATCCAGCAAAGAGATAATGCCATGTCATTTCAGACTGGTGCCCAGTGTATCTTCGAGTTCGCTCGATTAAAGACAATGGTATATTGCTCCACACCCAACATTTTCACGGTGACACAAGTCCTGGACATATGAGGGACAGTAAATTAATGCGAGGCAACAGGCGGCTGTTTTTTTCTTCTTTTTTTTGGGTCTTACAACAATCACTACTGCTCGTGCTCGCCCCCATAAAGAAAGAGGCACTTTGGAAGAGAGTGCTCCCCAGCAAAAGCGGCCCACCTTACTCCTGATTCGGCTTGCGACGAATTTTAAATCAGTCACAGTCTTCACCAATTGACAATTAGAATCGCTACCTTGTCGGCTTTCTCCCGCCTCTCACATGATTGTTCTGTGTTCAGCTATTTGGACGTGCTCTGCACTCAGGGGCCGGCATGTCCCAGCCCCTTTCTGTATGTATCCATCACGACCTTTTCCGAGTTTGTAAAAGCTGGCCTAAGCATCAGCATGTAGGGAAAGTGCATAAACTGACTGCTCACAACCATTATTCCACGAAGCCTAGCACAAGCTTTTCTACCCCCCGCCTAGATTCTCCCAACTGCAATAATTGTCAAGAAATAGGATATCTGATAAAATTAGGCTGTGCTACGCTTCTAAGAAAATGGAACATGTTGAAAGAGCAGGACGAAAAGTACGGCGAGATTGAGTAGTGGGAGACTTTTCAAACATCTCTCATTTGCGTCAAAGCAAAAAAAAAAAAAAACAAAGCATAAAAGATGATGGCAAAATTAAATAGCAAAGCAAACTTCTAAATATGATGTCATCGCGTGTGTGGTGCAATAGTTGCGAGTCTCCAAGCGTTCGGTCGCAGGTGGATAGCTACAAAATGGAGCGTATCTAGGCGCGGGCCAAACCGTTCACTTGGTAACGTGGGCCACCCACGAGTCCCCCCCCACTCGGCAGGGTCAGCGCTTTCACGAAGCGTCATGTCGAACCAAGCTTTAACTTACGAATCAACTACACACAAGGCAGCTAGCGAAGTGGGCCAATGGAGCGACTAGACAGAGCCCTATTTATATATCAATTCGGGATGCTGATTTTGTGACTGGAATGTGTCGTATTGTCCCCCATGTAGCTTGGTTTCAGTATAGTAACAGGATGTGTAAAGGTCTACGCCTTGTGAGGCAGCACACTGCCCTCAACCGGCCATCTCGGGATAGGTAAGGTAGCTATTAAGGTACTCTGCAGTGCTCCGTCATTGCGAAGCGCAGCAGCTGTACAGCTGCTTTGCGTACCTGTCGCTGAAACCTCGCCAACAGAGCTGGACGGACGGGCCAAACACTCGGGTGGAGACTGGCCCGCCTTCTACACATGTCCCCGCAATTACTTCTGTTTTGACCCAACTACCTTTTTCACAATCTGGGGATTGAGTCCAAGTTCTGCCCAAGCCATGAGATTTACCAATTCAATACTTACTCATAGCATTCACCTGCCGTGCAGAAACACGGCGTGCGTAACGCGTGTAGCACCGTCCTCCCGCGCCGTTGTGGGGCCGGTTGCTGTACCTTGCCTTAACAACCTAACGCTAGGACGCTTTCAGCCTTAGCCCTTTCCAGCGTCAACTCGTCACTCGTCATCCCTCCTCTGTCTATGGTTAGCCTAGCCGGGCTGAGGCAGCCAGTTTACTCGTCTCCAATCCCACCGAATCTACCACGGCCCATCTCCGCACTGGCATCATCGAAACGCTGTCATCTCAACAAGTCCGCATCACGGACGCCTTCCTGCACAGCGCCATGAAATCCCTCGGGAGCATGCTGTTCGGGATCGCCGCAGCTTTGCCCGCCATCGCTGCCGCCCTGCAAAATGCCTCTTACCCGACTGTTGACATGTTGAGAGCGCAGCTAGCTCTCATGGGTGATAACGATCGTCCAGACGGCTGCCCGCCATGGTAAGCCAACATCCAACTTCGTCCATCGAGCGCGACGAATTCGAGTCTCGTTTACTGACCCATCTTTCTTGCGCAGCTTCAACTGTCTCCTTCCCGCCCATACCTGCACCCAGTACGCTGGCTGCAATGAATATAACGGCATCTGTGATTGCCCCGCTGGTTTCGGTGGCGATGATTGCCTCAAGCCTCGTGCGTCGACCTCAATGGATCACTCCGACGACTAAACTACATGCTGACCAGTGCGCGACTAGTTTGTGGCTCTTTGGCCCGTGGTCGCGACCGACCCATGCGATCTGGCGACCGCTGCGAATGCGACGAGGGATGGGGCGGTGTCAACTGTAATGTCTGCACTCAGGACTCTGCCTGCAACGCCTTCATGCCTGATGAGACTGGCGGTGTCTGTTACCGCACTGGCGAGCTGGTTCGGACCAACCACCAGATGTGCAACGTCGTCAATAAGATGATTCTCCAATTGCTCGGCGACCAAGTCCCAGAGGTCACTTTTACTTGTGACGCGGAAAAGGAAGAATGTGATTTCCAATGTAAGCAACGACACAAGACCAGTCCTGAAAGTGCTCGTGTACTGACACTTGTTAGTTTGGGTTGATCAGGTCGAGTCCTTCTACTGTCACCTCACCGAATGCGAGTCAAGCGCATCCTTTGGCGATACCACAAACGGCACATCGTATAAATGCAACAAAATCGAATGCACTTGTATCCCTGACCGCATGATGTGTGGAAAGGACGGTTCTATGGATTTGACCGATTTCTTGGCCGAAGCCATCAAGGGTCCTGCGTCGTTTGAATGCACCAACGACAACGATACGCTCCACAAGTGCGCGTTCAAGGAACCCCAGATGGACCAGCTCATGACCGACCTGCTGGGTGACTCCAGCATCCTGCTTACCTGTGGTGCGGGCGAGTGCATGCACGAGACCGAAGTCCCTGGCTATCGTCGGCCTGTGAAGCAAATTAACACTCCTCTTATTGCCGGCATCATCGCTGCCTGTGCCCTGTTTGTTGTCGCTGTCATTGTTGTTACTTGGTATCTAGCTCGTCGCAGACTGCAGTATGGCGCCATTCATCTTGATGACTCCGACGACGAGAGCACCAAGCTCATGGCCAACCACAAACCCGCGTCGCTACAATATCAAAACGTGTCCTACGCTCTCAACGGAAAGCACATTCTTACCGGGATCCAGGGAATCTCTCATCCGGGCGAGGTTACGGCCATCATGGGTGCGTCTGGTGCTGGCAAGACGACATTTCTTGATATCCTTGCCCGCAAGAATAAACGCGGCCAAGTATCTGGTGATTTCTTTGTCAACGGCGAAAAGGTTTTGAATAACGACTACAAAAATGTCATCGGCTTTGTCGATCAGGAAGATACGATGCTCCCGACCTTGACCGTTCATGAAACCATCCTCAACAGCGCTCTATTAAGATTGCCTCGCGACATGACCCGCGCCAGCAAGGAACAGCGAGTTTTCGAGGTGGAAAGAGAGCTTGGGATCTACCACATCCGAGATTCGCTAATTGGGTCCGAAGAAGGCAAGGGGCGTGGAATATCTGGTGGCGAAAAACGACGCGTTGGAATTGCCTGCGAACTGGTCACTAGCCCTTCCATTCTCTTCCTTGACGAGCCCACGAGTGGTCTGGACGCTTTCAACGCCTACAACGTCATCGAGTGCCTCGTCACACTGGCCAAAAACTACCAGCGAACCATTATCTTTACTATTCACCAGCCACGCTCCAACATTGTCGCCCTGTTTGATCGGCTTGTGCTACTCGCCAAGGGTAAGACTGTGTACTCTGGCAAGTTCTCGGAATGCCAACCATACTTTGATGGCATTGGATATGAGTGCCCGCCTGGTTTCAACATTGCAGATTACCTGGTAGATCTTACAATGCACGCCGGCCGAGCTGACTCTATTGATGATGGCACTGTCGGTGCTGACTCTGCAAGCGTCGGACCAAGCAGCACTAGAGCTGTCAAGTCTATTGCCAGTGTATCCGGTGCCAGCATCGGAGAGGAACGCTCAGAAAGCTCATCCTCCCGCCCGAGAGCCAAGCGTGCCGACTCCATCCGTACTCGACAGGAACGCGAGCTCTTTACGCGCAGACGCACTGCTGATACCGCTGCATCCTCGGATGCTGGTGGCGAGGAAGTCGGGGCATATAAGCTTCAGAAACACCCTGTCACAGCTCTCGGACAGCTACCCGAGGACCATCACGATTTGCCACCCGATGCGTTATCCGAAACCGATCTTGATCTATTGTCCAAGGCGTTTGCCCAGTCTCATATCGCCATCAGCACCTACGACGAGATCCAACAGTCTATTGCGGCTGCTCAAGATGCTAACGGCTCCAACGCTAATGGGTACACCGTAGACGGTCCGAACATCAACGTCAGTGCTGTTGGCAAGGGTTACCACCGCATCAGCTACCCTCGCCAATTCATCATTCTTTCGCATCGCACCTTCAAGAACCTTTACAGGAATCCAATGCTGATGCTGACTCACTATGCCATTGCCATTGTTCTTGCAGTCTTTGCTGGATTCCTCTTTTACGGGCTTACTGATGACATTCCTGGCTTCCAAAACAGACTCGGTCTATTCTTCTTCCTCTTGGCATTGTATGGATTCAGCACGCTCACAGGTCTGACTGTGTTTGCCAATGAGCGTCTGCTCTTTCTGCGCGAACGAGCCAATGGATACTACTCACCGGCCACCTACTTTGCAGCCAAGGTGCTATTTGATATTGTACCGTTGCGGATTATTCCGCCTATTCTGATGGGCTCTATTCTGTACCCGATGACTGGCCTGGTACCCGATTTCCCCCATTTCATCAAGTTCATTATCGTACTGGTGCTCTTCAATCTCGCTGCCGCGGCCATTTGCTTGTTTATCGGCATCATCTTCAAGGATGGCGGCGTGGCCAACCTCATTGGCAGCTTGGTCATGCTGTTTAGTCTTTTGTTCGCGGGCTTCCTGCTCAACCGTGAGAAGATTCCAGCCAGTGCCGCTTGGCTGCAGAGCATATCAATTTTCCATTACGGATTCGAAGCGCTCATTGTCAATGAAGTGGTTGGACTCACACTCATTGACGAAAAGGTTGGCATCCCCATCAAGGTGCCCGGCGCTACTATTCTCAGTACATTTGGCTTCCAGAACGGTGCTCTGTGGTATGACATTCGCAACCTGGGCATCTTTGCGGCCACCTTTATCCTCGTGGCTTACGCCGCAATGCACATTCTTCTTGTTGAGCGCAGATAGCATGCACTTGCTGTGCGACTCTTCGAGAGGAAAGCAATTGCATTTTGTTTGAGAGCGTTAGACATGTGATATTCTTTTGATCTCTTAAATTTCTTTGCATCGTCGTTTGACTTGAGCGTTTTCACATGAATGTACTTGTCTCGCCAAAATTGGTATATAGTGGGGGGCGTACTACATGAATATGAATAAAAGAACGCTCACGACTTGACTAGAACAGATCATGATGCTTTGATTGTGAATGTACATGTTGTATTGGTAATTTTACACGGATATGCTGACAGAAGGTGCACATGGTCTTGTACATGCTCCGTCGCTCCCACGGTTCCTAATGCTATTTGTTATGCTTTTATGCCATCTTGCCGCCAGTCAGCTCTTCCGAAATCTTCTTTGTGCGCTTGACCGAGTGGTCAAACTCGGACTCGCTGGCATTGGCGACGTTGGTCGAGGTCCTGCTGACCGTCTCAAACATGGAGGCGAGGCCCGGGGGCGCGCCGTGGACGCCCCATACGTTTTCGGTGGCGCCGGCGCGCAGGCCCTTGATGCTGAGCTTGCGGAAGTAGTCTTCGTGGAAGATGGTGTCAATCTCGGCCTGGAGCTCGGCCTCGGTGACGATGAAGGTGGTGGCGTTGATGTAGAGCTCCATGAGGGCGTCGCGGCGGGCGTCGCGGCGGGCGCCCTCGAGCGCCTGCACGCGCGCACGGCTGCGCTCCGCCTTTTCGAAGCGCTCGGGGTCTGGCCGCACGGCCGTGTCGTAGATGGACTCGAGCACGGTGCCGCGCGTCATGACGGCGGCCCGCGGCTCGGGGGCCTCGTGAGCGCGCTGCAGAGCGCGCTCCCGGCTGCGCGCCCGCTCGGCCCGGCCTTGCTCGCGCGTCTCGTGGCGCTGCCACAGACTCTGCAGACCTTGCGCGAGGTTCTCGCGCCGGCTATCGGCGAGCTGCTTCTTCCATTTTTGGGTGTCGCTGTTGAGGGGGCGGCGGTTATTTTCGTCGTCGCGGCGCCGCGGCGCCGTCCTCTCCACGTATTCGGGCCGCGCTTTGCGATCGCCGTCGGCACGGTCAAAGATGGCGCGGGGCACGGGGAGCGTGCCGCGTACTCGCTCCGGCTTGGTCTCGGTTGACTGCGGAACCTGCGGGAGGCGGATGTAGGATGGCGATTCGGGGGGGATTTGCTGACTGCGCGAGGCCGACGTGGTGCTCAGCGCCGCCGCCGCCGCCGCCCGCGGGGCTGTCGACGGCACGCGCCAGGCGGCCGCTGGTCTCAGGCATGACCATGTCGATTGGAGCGGCATGGTAGATGGAGATGATGACGATTGGTTGGGAAGGTTGGGAAGACAAAAGCTCACGAGACACCTTTTTTTTGTTGGTGTAGGTAGGACTCGGAAAATTGGCCTAGCAAGGAGCATGCTTAGTTGCGGATTAACTATGGTGCCGAACGTCGGCAGCTTTTTCCCCTGGCCGTACGCCGAAAACAGCCCCCACAAGTTACATATACACAAGGCAAACGGTCGCGATAGCTCGCTTGTGTTACATGTTACAGAATACGCATAAAATCATCGAGGTCCATTCGCCCAGATTGATGTCTGAAACTTGTACGGATTCAATTGCGAATGCTCACGCGAGAGTGCAGCTGAGCCTACCAGTATCCCCTGCATGTACCCAGGGCCTAGGACGCCAGACGCGTGTTGGCGTGCGTGCAGCAAGCAGCAGGCTTCTGCAGAGGTTCCCAACAATACCAACGTACATGCACGTATAGCAGTTTCAAGGAAGTGCCTAATTGGCTGTCCCGGGCTGTGCATCCATGCGGCATATATTCTACAGACAAGCGGCGGGGCTGTCACAAGCTAAAGAGAACAAGTTCTCTTGATACGCTCTCGCAAGAGACACTGCCGCCGCCTTGCACTGATTCAGTCGACAACTCAATCAACAAGAGAGTTTTCGCGCGAAAGGCCTGTTGTTACAAGGAAGATGAAAAAAGAAGACCGACTGGCCGTGCCAGTCTGCTGGCGTTTACTGTCCACAAGGTAGCCGCATGTGCGTGGGTCGATGCATCTGATTGGGCGGACGGGGCTGGCTTAGTGGAGGGTCTAGCGGGTGAGTTTGTTGTAATAGCGCAGCAGGAGGAGGGGACTTTATAGAAAGATAATTGGGGGGCATTTGTTGAGTTGGATGAGGAGAATGAATGGGGTGGCATTGATGCCGCCGCTCGTGGTGGGTGCTGTGAAGCTCCTCGAAGACTTGCAGATGGACTGACTGACTGACTGGCGGCTGGCAAGAGAAGCCTCTCTCTACTCAACTTACATCCAGCTCGTCGTCTCCTTCCTTTTTACATTGGAACGAGCATCCACGCCTAGCTCTCCC
Organism: Aschersonia sp. MBC 622; assembly: GCA_030782805.1. Classification (NCBI taxonomy): domain Eukaryota; kingdom Fungi; phylum Ascomycota; class Sordariomycetes; order Hypocreales; family Clavicipitaceae; genus Aschersonia; species Aschersonia sp. MBC 622. Next base: position 10,573 of record JARJPL010000257.1, on the reverse strand, counting down.
CGCCTCCGCAACTGTCCGCCGACTCTATCGCTAGTTACCCACCTGTCGCGATCTCTTCCAGTAGCTGGACCTGTGCTGCCCATCAACTTGAACCGTGGCAGCCCGCATTGTGGGGAATCTTGCTATTGGAGAATGCTTATTACAGCTCCAGAATCTCGAACAATGAGCTACCTGCGATCGCCATGCAACGAAGCTGCCAGCCTACCACGTCTGCACATTTCGACAGCCTCCTCAGCCTCTGGCCCACCCACACTACAATCTGTCTTCCTCTGTCGTCTTCACCTTTTACCTTTTCGCCTGGTAGATCACTACCACTGCCGATGAAAACTACAGCAAAGTAGTGGAAACAATAACTAGTGACTACGGACGGCAATCCGCCCCATCACTGTACACCTACGCTGCACGTTGTCCGGCATGTGGCCCAGCCATTGGTCCACGCCCATGCTAAGCCCGCCTCTGTTCCTCAACAGTCAACACCACTGTGATGTTGCAGGGATGGACTACCAAGGCGGGGTGTCTTTGGCTTTCTCTGCTTGGTGTTGCACAGCAGGATACAGCCAAACTTGCCGCACCCCGTGTGTCCAACTAATAAGTATACGTACACTTCATGTAACAGCACTGCTTGCTGCGGGTCTGTTTGGCTTGACAATGCAAGGAATCAGAGAGGTCTGAGTCCCCCCCGCGGTGAAGCATCTTGTTCAACATAGCCGGCTTGCTCCCAGAGAAAGCATATGTATCCTTGTCCAGAGTGGAAACTCTCCAGGCACGCACAAGAACCCTGTTCCATATATATACGCCACCGTGGACGAGGGGCAGCTTTCTGTCCCGCCTCTTTTTCCCACCCTCCTCTTGTTCACTCACTCGACATATTCTCTCTGCTTCAGTTCTGAGCACTTCAACAAGCCTCTGAACTGTACATTACTTCTACATAGTATTCTCTCGCAAGACAATGAGAGAATACCATGGCTTTTCCTGTAAGCTGCTTTTCAGTCGACCTTCTCATCGCTTCTAGCCTCACGTGCTAACCAGTCGCGCTTCCTAGGGTGGTAACATTCTGCCTTCTGGCAACGGCTTTCAATTGCAGCCTATGCACTATGCTGGCGTAGCTGTTGCTCTCCTTGGCGGAGCTTGCCTCTTCTCCCTCGGCAAGCCTACTGTCGACGGCAAGGATGAGTCCTCTCCTGGACTTCTCAAGTCCTTTTTCCTCTTCTTTTACTCTTCCTTTCTCAAGCCTCACCAGGGTGGATCTAAGGCTTCCCAGCAAGACGCCCTCGAGAGCTTTTATAAGAAACAGGCCGGGGCCTACGACACCACCCGCGGCATCCTTCTCCGCGGTCGCGAGGATATGCTCGCACTGGTTGTCGCTCAGCTCAAGGCCAAATTTCAGTCCCCCCAGGATGCTGGGAAGAGTAAACGCGGAAAGAGAATCTGGGTCGATGTACGTTGCCAATGCTCTCTCTACACGTCTTTTACCTTTGAATGGCTACTCACAATTCTTTCACAGATTGGCGGCGGCACTGGCTGGAACATTGAAGCCATGAGCGAGCACGTCAATGTCCCCGAGTTCTTCTCCAGCGTCTATCTCGTCGACTTCTCTCCTTCTCTCTGCGAAGTCGCCCGAAAGCGTTTTGAGCGCCTCGGTTGGAAGAACGTCACTGTTGTTTGCCAAGACGCACGCAAGTTTCGCCTGGAAGATTACGAGTACGGGATGCCTGCCGCTCAGAGCCTACTTCGTTCTCCTGCGCTCAGCTACTTCAAGCAGCAGCGCCCCGAGCACGGCGGTGCTGATCTGGTCACCATGTCTTACAGCCTTTCGATGATTGTAAGCTTTCACCTATGGATTGAGATGAATTGACAATTGCTAATATTCTAAACAGCCGGATTACTACTCCGTCGTTGACTCCATTGGCTCCCTCCTGTCGCCCTCTGGTGTTTTCGGTGTTGTTGATTTCTACGTTCAGAACCAATCCGACTTTTCCTTCCGAAATTACACTGCCGGATACATCGACCGCCATGTCAATGCTCTCTCACGCATGTTCTGGCGTGCCTGGTTTGACCTGGACCGCGTCGCGCTGGAGTCTGGACGACGCGACTACCTCGAGTACAAGTACGGTACCATTCTCAACCTCAACGCTCGCAATCGCAGCCTTGGATACATTCCGTACTATGTCTGGGTTGGATGCCAAAAGAAGCCCTTCTCCAAGACTGCGCTGCCTCACGAAATTCTCGAGCGAATTGACGCGTATGCTACCGAGTCGCCGTACCTCTACCCCGTGAATCAAGGCGATGCCCTGACCCGCGCCATTGAGAGGTCTGCTCCCGAGATCCGCTCCAAGGCCTTCCTCACTGCCGTTCAAAATCTTTCTGCCAACTTGCCTCTGCCCGCCTTCTTCTACCAGAACCACCACTGGCGTATCTACTACGATGATCAGCTCCAGAAGCACAAGCAGTTCAACGATGAATACATTTATGCCTTCACCTGGGAGGATGCCCGTGTCGATGAGCGCATTCTGAAGCTTGGCCCGGATGACAAGGTCCTTGCCATTACTTCCGCTGGTGACAATATCCTGTCTTACCTGGCTCAGGGCCCTGCTCGTGTTCACGCTGTCGATCTCAACCCTACCCAGAACCATCTCCTCGAGCTCAAGGCTGCCGCTTATACTGCGCTTCCGTATGAGGACTTTTGGAAGATATTTGGTGAGGGCAAGCACTCTGAGTTTCGCACGCTTCTTATCACCAAGCTTTCTCCCCATCTGTCCAGCCGCGCCTTTCAGTACTGGCTCAAGAATGTCCACGTTTTTCAGAGCACCTATGGTCTTTACGACACTGGCGGCTCTCGTCACGCAATCCGCGCCATGCGTTGGATTTCTCGCCTCTTTGGTATCCGGGGAGCTGTCAAGCAGGTTCTCGCGGCAAAGACTCTGAATGAGCAGCGTGAGATATGGAGAAACAAGATTCGCCCTGCTCTCCTGTCCAAGCTCGTGTCCAACCTTGTGGTTGCCCAGGAAAGCTTTCTCTGGACCGCACTTGGTGTTCCCAAAAACCAGCTTGCCATGATTGAAAATGACCATGCCGAGTCCGACCTCGTCAAGGGTCCGAACCCCCAGGCCAAGAACACCCGCTCGCATGCCATCTGGCACTACATGGTCAACACCCTTGACCCTGTCGCCGAGGATACTCATATTGGCGCCGACAACCCTTACTACTATGTGTGTCTCGATGGCCAGTTTACTCCAAAGTGCCACTTTCGCTACCTTGATCAAGAGGTTCATGCCAAACTCTCACGCCCTGGCGCTCTGGATAGCCTTCGCATCCATACTGATGAGCTCGAGGAGGTGATTGCTCGCATCATGCCCGGTACCCTTACCGTGGCCGTTGTCATGGACAGTATGGATTGGTTCGATCCCGGCTCCGAGGCTGCCAACAAGCAGGTCACGAAGCTTAACCGCGCTCTCGCTATCGGCGGTCGCGTTATGCTGCGTTCTTCTGCCCTGGAGCCTTGGTATCTCAAGGTCTTTGAAGCCCACGGCTTCGTCCCCAAGTGCCACGGTGGCCGCCGCGATGGTGCATGCATTGATCGCGTCAACATGTATGCCAGCTGCTGGATATGCACCAAGGTTGACCACCTTCGTCCTCCCACTCCTGAGCTCGAGCGCGTCAGCAGCCACGAGATTACGAGCCTCGAGATTTGACGTGGTCCAACGCTGCGAACAACATGAATCTACTGTTGGTTATCGTTGAATGCTGTATCGTATTGGCTTCGAACGTGGTCAAAGGGTAAAAGGAAGAAGCGGGTGCCTGAATGCAACGAACACACAACCGGAAAAAAAAAAGATCGTCGATACGGATTATATGAATCTGTTGCAATATATTGAAAGTAGCGAAGAAATGGGATGCACTCTAAAAACATGGATGTAAGGACCTGATGCTGAGAAACCTGAAGAGTACTTAGCTACATGACAACTAGACCAGATAGCCTGATGAACCTTGTGCGCTCATCGGCTGCGCATCATTGCATGTTCAAGATTTAGATGGCTTATCTAAACAAAAGAAATGCTGCTTCACTGTAGCACGATCGATATATCTTGACGAACTGAAATACATGTTTAGTCTACTACGCAGACCATTCTATACACTGTGACTGAAGTCACATGAAGCCGATTTGACAAAGCAAACGAAATAAACCTGAGCCTTTGGTTGCTGGTTCATACTCAAACTCCTTCCCCATTGCGTGATTTTTAAGCCCTTTACTCGGTCTAGGAGCTGGCCTTCCAGACGCGCTTGATGGTCTCGGTGACGCCAACATCATTCGTCTCAAACTCGTACAGAGATACACCAACAGCGACAGTCGCAATGTTCAGAGCCCACATGAAAATCTTGTGGAGGCCGGCATATGTGCGCTTGGGAATGTAGTCGATGATGACGGACTGGAAGCCCATGTGAGAGTGTAGGAGCAGGGCCGAGCACAGGACGGCATCGAGGGTCGGGTTGAGCGAGCCGGAAGCAAAGGGAGCGATAGACAGAGGAACAAGAGAGGCAGCGAGGAGGCGCTCAAAAGCCCAGTGGTACGAGCCGTGGGCGGCGTTGGCGTGGGGGACAGGTGCAGGGTCGTTGACTAGAAGACCGAGGTATTAGTATAAGGAACTAGACGGCTCTAAACCGTTCCTCGAAAACGCAATCGGGGGCGGTGTTGGTGCTAACGAGTAGTTCGTACCTGATCCATGGATGACCTCTGCATTGAAGCAAACAGGTTAGTATTTTTTATTTTTGTCCTAATCGGAAGATATGGCAAGAACTGCTTACGGGGCCCGGGAGGAAGGAAAGCTGGACGCTTGCTGGTGGTATGCAGGGCAGCGGCGCGGAGAACGGTGTTGCGCATGGCAGGCTGAGCGAAAGCGCTACGGCTCATGGCCGCCTGGCACAGGATGGAGGAGCGCATGAGGGAAGCCATTGTGACGAACGGTTTGTGGTTGAATTGCCGCGATGACCTCAACCCGATTACTGCCGAGTAAGGAACGGATGCACAGAGTATGCTGAGGGGAACAAGCAAGAGCAAATTCGTTGGCGTCCTCGAAATGACGGTCGGTGTTGAGCGGTTCTTTTCAAATCGATGCACGTTCCGGACACGATGCGGGTTGTCTTGTCGGGGGAGGCAAAAGTCAAGGTTGGTTTCGATGATGCGGTTCCGCGCTGGGGGCTTGCTGGTCCTGGTATTGCCGAGGATCTCTAATTAGGAGCTCTGCGATTGGTTGGTGTGCTCCCGAGCGGTGCAAAGCGTGCTGTGAGAGTTCGGCGGCTGAAGAATATTCTTCCGAAGCCGCGCTAGAAAGCAACTTTTTTGGCAGCATGAGTGCATGTGAAGCTTCGCGCTACGTGCGGCTCCACGCTAGAAGTACTCCACTGGCTAGATATTTTTTGGTCAAATTATACAGGGGAGTTTGCTTCCAAACAAAGCTCAGTCGTCATTGCATCTTTCTTGCGCCACGGGGTCTAATATCGGTGATCAATCCAACCTTGCGGATTCTGAGGCACGGACAAAGGTTCTTCCCAGCCTGTGCGAGCTCGTTTCTGTCAAGGGCAAAACACAATGGCCGCCCGATTGACGGCCACTGCGTTGGCCCCTATAAGAACGGCTTCGCACTCCCTTTGTGTTGGTCGCCAGCTCAGGAACCCTCTGTCCCGGGATCAGCAGATACGCGGAATCGCACACTCGTATTTGCTCAAGGTCGCTGAAGGAGAAAAGCGCTGGAAAGAGAGGGCGAAACAAATCCAGGATGGAGAGCTGCGGCACGTGTGGGACATTTTGGACGAGCGAGGATACATCAAGGACGTGGCAGGGTAGGCTTCCCGCAATTACTTGATCGCATTGAGTAACGCAACGTTTGAGACTAACCGTAATAAACAGAGATCCCGACAGAATCAAGGAAATCATGCGAGTCAAGCGAATTGGCGCGTACGTCGGAATCGACCCAACAGCCGACTCCATGCATGTAGGCCACATGCTAGCACTCATGCCTCTCTTCTGGCTGTGGTTCCATGGCCATCCTGCCGTGACGCTCATCGGTGGCGCGACAGCAAGAATCGGCGACCCCACCGGCCGCTTAACAAGCCGTCAGCAGCTATCCAACGCGGACATTTCAAAAAATATCACCAAGTTACATTACCAATTGACAAAGCTGTGGCACAATGTCATTCAGATGCGAATCAAATACGGCTACAGCGACGACTGGGCAGCCAAGAGACATCTGCTCAATAACAACATGTGGCTTGGAGGCCTGACGACGTACGACTTCATAAAAAGACTGGCGAGGCACACCCGGATCGGTCCTATGCTGAGTCGCGATACGGTCAAGCGCAAAATGTCCGAGGGCGACGGCATGTCCCTAGGCGAATTCATGTATCCCTTGATGCAAGGATGGGACTTTTGGCACATGTACAGCAAGATTAACATTCAGATGCAAATCGGCGGTTCTGACCAGTACGGCAACATTGTCTCGGGAATTGACGCACTCAAGACGATTCGAGAAACAGAGGAAGCACCGTATGCGCGCATGGAGACGGGATGGCAGCACGAACCCGTTGGCTTCACGGTACCGCTGCTAACAGATTCTGCTGGTAACAAGCTTGGAAAGAGCGAAGGCAATGCCATTTGGCTGGACGAATTCAAGACAAGTGCCTTTGATCTGTACGGCTACTTTATGTGCCGTCCCGATGAAGAGGTAGAGAAACTACTGAAGCTCTTTACCTTTTTGCCCATGGACAAGATCGAGTCCGTCATGGAGCAACATAAAGCGGACCCCACGAAGCGCATCGCGCAGCATAATCTGGCCTTTGAGTTTGTTTCTTTAATTCACGGATCGCAAAAGGCTCTAGTAGAAGCGCAGCAGCATCAGTATCGCTTCGGTGGCCAACTACCTCATATAACCAAGGAACCAGAACCAAGCAGCGGTCTCATTAGCGCCAATACGCGTCCGCGAAGTGACATCAGGCTCCCACGCTCCGTCATGCAGCTGTCGCCCGCCAGACTTCTGTTCGCGGCTGGCCTGGCCCCCACCGCCGTCGAGGGTCAGCGACTGGTCAAGCAGCAGGGCGCGTACGTCGCCGCGCAGCCCGGCCAGAAGCGCGGCCTCGTGCCCGGTAACCTGAACTGGACGCCGATGAAGATGTGGTACCCCGAGGAGACGGCCAAGTTTTTGCTCGACGACCGGATGCTCATCCTGCGCAAAGGCAAGCACAATGTGCGCATTATCGAGCTCATGGACGACGACGAGTGGAAGGCGAGCGGGCAGACGTACCCGGGCGAGCCGTACACGGGCCAGGTGCGCCGCATGAAGCAGGAGATTATCGCGCAGGCGGCCGAGCGCGGTGAGACACTGACCATGACGCAAGTCAACAAGATGCTCAAGAAAAAGGGCCGCGAGGCACGTCTCAAGGTGGCCAACAACCCGGAGATTGCAATGCCCAGCAAACTCGAGATGCGCGAGCGAGCTAAGCAGACGCGCCTGCACAAGGACGAGGAGAAGGCGGAGAAGAGGGCAGGGAAACCCAAAGACGGAGAAGACTTTGACTGGTGAAGCAGTATTGAGTGACTGTTGAATCTTTGATGTGGTTTGGGTCCACTTGTAAAACATGGAAGGGCATCTTCCTGTAAGACTAGAACTTGTATATTAACGGGCATAATTAGAAGGCGAACATTAGAGAGACGTTATTTAGTTGGTTGTTCTGGATCCGACCCCATCAGCACCAGCATATCTTGTGCAATAAATTTTGCGGAGTCTTGCATGTATGCAATTCTCAATGGCCAATCCATTCATCATCATCTGTAGAAAACGGCCAAGTCACCCTTTGGTACGGGAAGCTGCTTCAGCTTATCAATGACCTCGTCATTGGTCAAATTACGCTCCGTTATAATCTGATCAAAGTGGTGACAGCCGTCTGTGTATTTCTGCAACGGATCGGCGGCATCGTCGCCATCAACGGGCCGGGCCTGGCCGGTGGCCAGGGCGGCAATGTACTGCTTGGAGACGACGTACTTGTGGACGCGGTAGAGGCAGCCCTTGATGACGCCAAACTGGACGAAGCGGCGAATGTCGACGTATTTTATCACGTCGAAACCGGCGTCCTGATGGGCGACGAGCCACTCCTTGATGCTCTTGCTGGGGCTAAAGGACAGCATGAGCTTGATGAGCATGAAATTGCCGACGCGGGCGGGGCCGTGGGAGACGTAGCCAGCGCACTCGTCGACCATGCCGTCGACGTTTGCGACAAAGTCGTGAATGCCGGGGCGGGGCGCGTAGCAGGACCCAAAGAAGAAAATGTCGAGGAGCAGAATGGTGTCGTAGTAGAGGAGATGGCGGAGGGCCGTCTTGGCGAGCTCGAGAGAGACTGAGGCCTCGTGGGCGATGCGGCGGACGTCGGAGACGCCGTCAATCTTTTCGATGACGCGCTGCAGGGTCAGATCCCAGGTCGGGTCGACAATGTCAGCAAACTTGGTCTTGGCGACGGGGACGTGCCAGCCCTTGACAGGAGGTGGGGTGGCGTGATGAGGGAAGAGCTTCATGTTGATGGTGTTGGCTTCATCTGTGTGGCATGGTTAGCGAGGTTTCGGACGAGTAGTCTGGGGATGCGGAGAAGAGACACGTACCGACTGGGATCATGCACTCGCCATAGTTGTTGAGATCCTCCTTGATAATCTCGAGCAGGCTCTCAATGGGACGGCGGGCGGCAGCCGCCTCATCGTCGCCACCGTGGCCCGTCGTTGCTGCAGCCGCCGCAGCCGCCGCGGCCGCGGACATGACGGGCCGGGCGTCCTGTCCGAGGCTCAGGTACTCGTTTTGCTTCTCCATCTCGGAAAAGGTGGCGGCGAGGCAGCGGACGACGCGCTCGTAGGCGGCGTGGTCGGCGTCGGCCTCGACGAGGAGGCCAAAGTTGAAGATGAATTCATTGCGCAGATACTTAGTGTGCGCAATGACGACGGGATGGCAGAGGATGGTATACTTGCCGTCGGGCGAGTTGATGGTGATGTAGCGGTTGCAAAAGGCCTGGCGCGGGATAATGTACTCTTGGAGCACGTCAAAGTCGATGAGGGGCGGGCGCGTCGAGTTTTCCGCGACGGTGATGCATCCGGGCGGCGACTGCGCAACGATTTTGGGGCCTGATGTATTTTGGTTTTGCTGTTTAGAGTTGATGGAGAGGTAGTGCGAGTGAGAGGTGACGGCATACCCTCTTGGGGGAAGAATCTTGCGTAGAAGATGCCTTGAATCATGATGGCTGCATTGTTGTGGGAGCGGAAAGCTGGCTGTCCACCGTGGGAGAGCTCGGTACGATTAATGTGGTAAGACTTGGGCCTTTTAGTGTCGCAGGTTGGCTTGGCAGCAATCAATAGGTCGGTTGAGAAACAAGCTGTTGCTGATGAGGACGGACACGATAAGGTTCTGTCGTGATAAGCTTGCTTGGTGTTTACTTGGCAGTAGTGCAGTGGTGCAGGTTGATCTTGGGCTTGCTGCAGGTGTGGAGTCTAACCACCTTCAGCGAACGCTTTTGATTATGCGACTATTTCTAGCGCGACTGTTTGATTATTCTTGGTGGGCACCTACGGCTTTGTCTTGACAGGGTGTATTGACTTTTGAGAACCATATTCAAGGTATGAAACAAGGATAAAAGAAAGTAGAGGACGGCAACTGCAAAATGCTACAATGAAGAATGTTTCAGATACATCTGACTTTGAATGTGAGCGGGGTGTAGCAACCGCGGCACCCGGAGTGATAAAGCTATCAGCCGATCAAGGGGAAAAAAAGGCTGGGCATCGCTTGCTTGATGACAGCTCAAGTCCATGTGGTGTATTACTATTCGCAGGTAGCTGTATGGACTGATGAGCAAAACAATGTCCGGAGAAGGCTGTGGACACTGATGGAAACGCCAGCGTCATGATGAGGCGTGCTAGGGGCCGCAGAAATTGTTATAGTGAGCAAAGAACATGAGGGAGCGTTTCAGAAGCGGTTGAGATGGCGACGGGAATGTAGCGCCACATTGGATGAATTTTTTCGAGATGAAACCCGCTGGGTCAGCAAGTAGAAATACGTGTTGAGAGTAACCATCAGCGAATTCGTTGTCCGCCGGCCGAGTTCAGCGGCGCCTCTCCACTTGAAGTTGGTGATGAATGGGTCCACTAGGTTGGTAAGGTAGGCACTACCTAATTAATAAGGTACCTTGAGTATTTTGAGTACTTGTTATTCGTGGTACTACGAGACAGCCAACTGGCCTTTTGTTTTCTCTCTTCCCTAATGATTCTTGTAAACCTTGTAGCTGTCTTGTTTCTTCTTTTACACCCTATCTACGTCATTTCTCTCACTTTCCCACTTTTTCATCCCGTCTCCCTGTCAGACGACAACTGCGTCAAGTCGAACCAGGTACCTCTTGCTCGCCCCGCCCACATCGCTCCCCCATCACCACCCATCCTGGTCTCTCTCGCCTTCCACCCGCTTCACCCCGCCTCACCTTGCGCTGGCCAACAACTTGCCCAAAACAGACTTCTCCTTCTTCCTCTAAACCCCCCTCCCTCCCCCTCCAACCG
>JARJPL010000255.1:0-34952 GCA_030782805.1 Aschersonia sp. MBC 622 | reverse complement strand
GGGGGGGTGGGGGAGGGGGGACGGAGATGTAGTAATCACAGCATATCGAACACCGTTAACTTTTACGACGCAGGGTGTCGCGCATAGAGAAAAACTACGCCGAGACCGGGACAAGATTAGCAATTTCTTTTCTTTTCTTTTCTTTTCTTTTCTTTTCTTTTTCTTTTGGCACCGGCTCAAATTCCCGTGCCTAATTACACAGTGACACTGCCTTGCAGGAAGTGGGTGGGATTCTCGTCGTAATCGAGATGAAAGAGGACAAGTACAACGGCAGGTGCTCGCGTGACCCCTCCTCCAAGGGACCCTGTTTGTCGACCAAGGGTCCTTTGGCCATGAATCTTTCTTGCCAATTTGATAAGTGGTTGGTCACAACACGCACGAGGCAAAAACTTTTCTCATTGTTGTCGCGAGCACGCAAGCGATTCCCTGCTACTCTGGCGCAAACGGCCGCACTAATAATGAAGATGGAGTAAAATCCCCCACTACACTTTTCCGCAATTCATAAATTTTTTTTTGGAAGTACTGGTTCGGGATAGTGCTTTTGGCTGTCGGGCTATTACTCCGTAGCAGGCGCCACTTGTAGATTGCAGATATGGGGCAGTGGGTGGACGGAGCAGTGGAGGGCGCCGAAACGAGACACCGACTTGCCGCAGAGATGATACAAGACTCATTCCAGAAAAAAAAAAACACAAGAAGCCACTGATGAGCTGATGCATGGACAAGTGGCACGACGAGGAGCAACGAGAGTTTGGGAGAGTGGGGGCGATGGCACAGGGTCGTGTGCTCTCCTGCCGGAAAAAGGGTCCCGGAGGGATAGCTGCGAGATGTGCACAAGGCTCGTGGGACAACTGGCGAGGTGCAGAGAAAAGGAAGGGATTTGCTTGAAGCATTTTCAGACATCATGTTTACGGCGGTGGCTTGCTGCGGCGCGAACCGGGGAAACGGTGCCGTGATTTGAACCCTGCATGACGGGCTCGCAAAGGAATGATGCGGAGAGAAGGAGGGCTCGTTGGCGCGGGGAACGGCATTGCGTCACGCAGCATGTCATTTCTTGAGATTTTTTTTCTTTTTGGAATTGCTGTCGAAACTGCTGTTCATGACATGTTATTTTGGAAAAAGCGACTGACTTTTTGCCAATTCCGCGGGCTAGGTCGAGGGCTTTGATGAGAACCGCAATGGGATTAAAGCGCTCTGCGGATGTTGTTCAAGTTGGGACCGAGAACGCTAAGCCAGGCTGAAGCTAGGTGTGATGGCCCTGATGGGCACGAGGGATTGAATGGCGGAGCTTGGGCGGTGGAATCGGCCTAGCAGGTGAATTCGAATTTGTATTCTTCTCCTTTTATTACTATTATTCCTTTTTTTATTTTTAATTCAATAGCGTAGTGCGAGGTCGAGGTCGAGGTCGAGGCCGTCGAGGTTGCATGCGGGCTGGTTGGTGGTTATGCAAGAAGCATGTATGGCATGGCGGGCGTGCGTGAGACTGGGAGGTGGTCGCGTGACCGGGCGATGAAATGTCACAGTAGGCCACGGGATTGAAGCCGGGATCTAGACAGGGAGTTTGCTTTTTCCCTAGTTTTCTGTCTTTTAATGGAAAACCGAGGTAGGTGTGTGAGGAGTGGTGATTTGGTGAAGAGCTTGTCGCGGACAAGGTTACTCATTTCAGTCACCGAACGATGGAGACGGGCCGGAAAATAGTTGAGAAAATGAAGCCAAGAAAAAAAAAAAGCAATAGAGAATAGAAAGGATAGGAAGACTGTCAGAATAGGGAAAAAGGTCCAAGAGAAAAAGAGAGGGGCAGAAGACTGATGCCAGGTGCATGGGCCCGCATGGGGGGTCGCACTTGCATGGCAAGATGACTGGGCGGGGGCAAAGGCAATGGTGCAAGGCTTGCCTGCAGTCACGTCGCATTGCATGAACATGGCCAAAAGGAGGCGGAACTTGTGAGAATTCAGCAAAGTCGGCAGTAATGATGGAATGCTATACTATCAAGGTGTTGGTGTGAATGAGTGGACAGCGAGACGGGGGTTAGCTGGCGGGAGGTGGTGGGTATGAACGGGCATTGTGTCGATCATATAGTATCCCTAGTGAAAGTAATTGATGAGATGGTGGATGAATGGATGGTGAGTTAAATAGATGGATGGATCAAATGGATAGAGGCGAATCTGCAGGCAGGCCGGATTGTGGACAGACTGGGTCTCTGGAGTCTGCAGGACGAGGGCTGCTTTGGGGGAGAGGGGAGCTGTGGTGGATTCGAGGACGGCCCCTCCGGTTCTCCATTCAACCAGGTGGTGGTGGACAAGACAAGCGAGTACATTTTGACTTTTTTTTTTCATTCTAATTTTTTTTGAGGGGGGGGGGGGGGGAGTGTTTCGACTTATATATCGTCAAATGTCGGATCGTCGGGGTGGCAGAATTGGTCGGAAGTCGGTAAATGGCAAGGTTGCAAAAGGCGTTTGCTAGCGGGAAATGCTTTCAATCTCTTCTTGTTTTCTTTTTTTTCGGATCGAGGCCACAGGTGAGGCGAGGGCGGAAGATGGCCGTTGCGGGGACCGAGGAATCGATGACTGATCGAGATGGTCATGTCGGAATGAAATGAAAACGAATTGATAGATTGCAGCGAGGTGGCAAAGCATTGTGCATGTTGGTGTGCTGATGAAATGTAAATGTAAATGTATGAAATCGAAAAGTCCATATACCATTGACCGCCTGCATGAGGGGTAGGTGCATAGTATTGGCATTGGCCTACAGAATCGATTACTCGGCTATACTTGAAACGAGGCCGTTTATTCTAGCTCGTGACTCGCACCAAATGTATAATTTTTTTTTTCATATAAACTTTTTTTCTTCCTTTTCAGAACCATTGCAAAATGACCAATGGCGGCAACGGCCCAGCCACGTTGGGTTGACTGTGAGTGGCCCATCAAGGCTCAAGGCTTACAGGGGAAGCGAATAAGAGAGATAGATCCACAACAAGGAAAAGAAGACCCCTGCTAGCGTCATCCAGAAGTCCGGATTTGCCCAGTGGTTGCAGCCGAGGACCAAGAAGAATGCACTATACCAGAATGTGACTAGGGTCAAGTAGTTACTGCCACTGCCATACTGGCAACTGGTAGTCTGTAATCTACAGGCTGCAACATGCAGCATGCAGGCAGCAAGCAGCATGCAGCAGCAGGCAATCGAGGCCGCCCATCAACGGTCCACTTGAGCTTGTCGAGGCCCAGACCCCCAACAATCCCCCACCAGGGCGTGCTTGTGCATCATTACGAGATCAATGTAACCAAGGACGAGCCTGTGACGAGATTGTGATTTTCCCGAATTCCATTTGAAAAATCAATATTGGTTCTGTGCGTATCATGTGCAAATGCCAAAGACGGCTATTAACCTACATGTCAGTACTCCGTGCTCACGAGTTATCTATGGTCAGAATTGGACCATGATAGCTGATAACGTTGAACGAATCAAAACACGCAAATATCAATCATGAATGATACTGCACTAGTTTACAAAAGACTGACAACAACACGGACCCTTGTTAGTTCTGGCCCAGATACCAGTGCCAGTCTTTTTCATTTCTCGAGCGCATGGGTAATAGTGCCTGTGTCCATGCTCCACCCGTTGGCGTCCTCTGTGCCTCAACCAGCGGTCCAGCACTATCAGTAAAACGTCGTTCCTACCTGCCTGCCCATCTGTCCCTCTTGATGCCGTGCTGTTGGCGACCTTTAGCATCATGCCAAACACGCCAACCTGGCCTGATATTTCAACGACAGTCAACTTCACAATTGAACGAGAAAATAAAAGGCCTGCTTGGAAAATATCATTACAGTGCAGTACAACCAATTGACCTGATCTCACACCCCATCCCATCGTTAGCCATCGTACGTCTCCCTTGTCCTAGCCACACCCTATTCTTACGCTAATATTAAAAGCCTTCCAGGGTCCCCCCTCCACTCAAGGCCAACTCCAAAAAATCGTTTCCAAGTCTTGCCCAACAGCCTTTTCGTTTGCCTCTTCTTCTTCTTTTCCGTCCCTTTCCTCTCGACCCTTACTTTTCCTCTCCTTCTCCTTCCTTTTCATACTCTATTCGCTCCGACATTTCCATCTCCTTTCGTCCCAATCTCCTTTTCAATCGACAATTATACTCTTCCTCGCCCGTTTGTTTCCCCCTCGCTGGCCTCTTTGCATTATTTCGCAACAACTGTCGGGCGCCTCGACTCTCGTGGTCTCACTTACCATTCAGAGACACTGTTTCAGTCAATTGATTATCTCGACCCTACGAACTTCAAAATACAACCATCTACCACTTCTGGCTCGTCTCGCCGGTGTCGGTCGTTGCGCTGTCACGGCCCTCTTCAACGCTCCCCGCGGCACCACTTGCACCATTCTGCGCGCGCGCCAAATTACCAACTACCGGCTTTGTGCACCACGTCGCTCGCCTCCGTCGCCACATTGCCGACCAACTCTTTTTTTGACTTTATCCCCCGCCTAGCTCTACTCGTCATCTCGATCGTCATCTTCTCCCCCCTCTACTACTCCTTATTTTTTTTCTTCTCTACTCTCCATCAAATTCGTGAACGCCTCATCCATACCCTGCCTCCCAAACCTTGGCCGCATCCCTGCAAACGCCCGCCAGCCAGCCCACTTGTGACGGCACTGCCGTAGCTACAGCCTACAACCCATCAACCTGAGCTTTGCTGCGCCCAAACCCGCCTCGACGACGACGACTGCGACTGAAATTTACATTCCATCCACCGGGCATTGGCCCCCTCAACCACGCACTGCAGCCTTTCACCTCTTCTGCCCCCGCCATGAAGTACGGCGAGCAGCTCGAGCGTGAGTCGGCTCCCCAATGGAGTCTCCGTACGTTCACTTTCCTTTGCGCGACTGTGTTGGGCCCGTTGTCGGCTTTTTTGTTTTTTAATTTTTATTACAAGAAGACATTGTCTAACAATCCTCCAGACAACCTCGACTACAACTCCCTCAAGCACGAAATTAAGATGCACACCACCCGCGATCAGGCTACCGCCATGACCATTCCTGGCTACGAGGATCCCGCTCTCGCAAAGTTTGAAAACGCCCTCTTTGCCGAGCTCTGCCGCCAGCATGACCGTGTCGACCTCTTTGTCACGAGCAAAGCCGACGAAATTCTGCGTCGAATGGGTATGCTTCTCCTTGCCATCTATACTCTATTACTGTAGTTTCACACTAACATGGACAGAACACTTACAAGCCAGCACAACCCGATGGATCTCAAAATACGACCAAGAAGCCCCGTCTCCCAATCTCGCCATGAAGCGCCAACGCCGCTTTGCCAAATACGAGCGCGAGCTTCTCAACTGTGGTGACGACATTTATGCCCTCGAGCGCTTCTGCAAGGCCCAGGTTACGGCCTTTCGGAAAATTCTCAAAAAATACAAGGTATGCACCACACCACACCACACATCACACGACGCATCACTCAGCACTCTACACACCACACACCACACAAAATCTCGCACAACGCATCGCACAACATGCACCGCACACCACACACCACACATCACATATCACACATCCGTTACACTTACCTTGACCTACGCCTTGATCTATTCGCCTCGCTTGCACTTGTACCATTCAATTGGGTCCGCCTTACTTACCTACCCAGAAATGGACCGGCTCAACTGCCCTGCAAGCCCGCTTCAACGATCAGGTTCTCGGCAGCCTCAAGAGCTTCACCCGCCGCGACTTTGCCCCCCTCCGCCAGCGTCACTCAGACATTCTCGCCGCCCTCCGCCGCGCCGCCCCCGCCGTCAGCGAGCCCAGCTCACCCTCTTCCGTAGAGCTGCCTCCCTCGCCCGCTAGCACCGCCCGCCGCGTCTCCCGCGTCAACTTTGAGCCCCTACCCCCGGCCGCCAGTTCCGCCCCCACGCAACACAAGTACTGGAACGAGTACGATGACGGAAGCGATGCCGGCGCCGACGAAGATGACGCCTACGCCATCTACGTCAACCCCGACGACGATGCCGCCTTTCCCGGCATCGGCTACGTCAACTCCATCGTCGCCATGCCCTACCACAAAATCCGCGGCTGGTTTAAGCTCCGCGATGAGCATCCCCGTCGACCTCTTCTCCCTAATCGGAGCCGTGCCGGCTCCGACAGCTACTCGTCCACCGCCCACACCGAATCTGACCACGAAGCTGGCTACTCGAGCTCCGACGCCCTGCTCCCCACCGCCGGCTACACCACCCACTATGCGACTTTTCCCAGTATCAACGAGCAGCATATCCGCCGGTACCGCGAACGCGTTCTGTCCTGGGGCACCGTTGCCTGCTTTGCCGTCGCCTACATCCTCATGGGCGTCGCCGCCATACTCATCTCAACAGGCAGACGGAGACTCCGCGTTGAGGTCGACGTTGGCGTGACCGTCGGCGTCATGATGAGCCTGTGCTTCTCCTGCGCGGGGCTCGGCATGACGTTGCACCGTCAGGATGAGCTGGCATTCATCACCCGTCTCGCCGTGTGGCTGTCGTTTACAGCCTCATGTTTGATTAACGGCATGCTCTTGATTCTGGTCGTGGGTAACACGCCGTGAGTGCATGTGGTGATGAGAATCGAAGTGTGACGGCTATGGGCCGTTGTACACCAATTCCTGGTAATATCGTCACGACTACTTTGCTGTACTACACCAACTCTTGATTATATCCTTGCGGCGCTCTGCTGTACACTTTTCGGCCACTCTGTCATGCTCGTCACGTTTGCATATTGTTGCGGGCGCCACTCTGTACACTTTTCTTGGTTCCACTGCTATGCTCACCACGTTTCGATGACATTTCGCACCTTTTCAGCGAAGTCTCACCAAACTCTTTCCTCGCCGCATTCCGCCAACCACGTCCCACCTTTTTTTTCTCCTCATTTGATTATAGTTTGAATATTCATCACCCCCATTCCTCCGTGGGGGACATGTGAACAGCGTTGTATGGGTTATCTTGGAGCTAGGCAGATCCTTTCTCGTTTGTTTTGTTTTCCTCTTTCCCCACATAAACTGGCGTTTTTCTTGGGTGGCATATGCATGGCAAGCCGTGCTTGCATTTTAGTTTTGGAAAGTTGTTCTTGGGTATTATTCCTTTTTTCTGAAATGGGTCAATGAATAAATCAAAAGGCTGGGAAAATGGGAGATATCGTCGAGAAGCATGATGATCTTTTCTTTTTTTTAGTGATGCTCGGCAAATTCAGAAATGAAATAACTCCAGATTGCACACACACACGCACAACATGTTTCTTCATCGTAAGGTTGCAAAAGTTCTCGACAATTCCGCGCCTCTTGGCTCGTGCACCAAACTTTCTGGAATAATCCAAAGAACCCGACATCCCACAGAAGCAATGTCTCAGAAAGCCATGCAGCCCCCAAATTCTCAAATGGCCCAATCTGGAAAGTCCTCGACACTAGCATAGGAGCCCCCCCCCATCATCCACCAGCCGATCTTCTACATACGTTTCCTCCTCCGCACGGCTGGCTGGCCGTCTGAGTCACTTTCCGCGAATCAGACAACTAAACCAACCAACCAAGCAAACCAAGAAATCGTCATCTTTTTTTCTTTTTTTTTACCCCCCCTCCAGCCCTCCTTTATTAAACCACCCACCTTTAATCCTTCCAACAACCCGAAATCCAGCCTGGCTCAGCATTCACCATAATCCTCCTCACCACCCCAGGCTCTTCCTACAATCCTCCGTCTACCACGCCGCCTTTTTTTTTTTTTTTGGCTCGCTTCGCTCGACGTGGGGCTAGAAAAACTAAAACTAACCACTCAAAAGCTTTTCATTGATAACTATACTTTGATGCCAAGGAAAAGAATGACGCCTGTTGGTGGGGGTTTCTACAAAACATGGCTGCGTAGGGACAGTTGCGTGGGATGCGGCATCTAACTCGTCTGAAAATCTTGAACCGTAAAGAGGGTTTTTTCGATACAAGAAAAAAAAACATTTCTGAGCTGGTATTGTGGAAGCCCAGCGTGCATCGTCGTGGCTCTGGAGGGGGGTTGCATGTCATTCCCGTCCTCGCTCTGCGGCTTCGAAGAGGCCATCTAAGAAAATACATTGACTTGAGAAAGAAAAGAAAAGGAAAAGAAAAAAAGAAAAAAAAAAAAGACACTCATATAAGCAAAGTTAATCAAATCTGCAAGGTTGTATTCACCTCTAGAAACGCAACGGTCAAGATTGGTAGACAGTAGCATCATTTGGGTCACGAAAGCGTCCCTGTCCCATTCATAGCCAGCATATCGAGGCAATACACTCCGTTGCACTTGCACAGCGAGACTTGGCACATGTTTTTTTCTTTTTCTTTTTTTTTTTTTGCCCTGTATACCTTTCGTAGACGCAGATACGCGGCCCAAGTCATGGCCATATCAGCAAGCATGCACAATTAGGTATAGGTATAAGACTTGCCGTGTCAAGGTCTGCAGTGACTCAGTGGTCTTCTATTACTTATACATTATATAAGGGCTTACGTGAATTCGTATTCACGACCCGTAGAGTACTAAATCTAAAACATAAAACCAAAACTTGTAAATGAAAACCGCCACCCATTCTTTTTGTGCTGTCCCATGAAAGAAGGGCGCTTCAAAATACCTCGGCTCCGTAAATGACAAAAAGGTCGATAGACCTATATTTAGAAAACACAACAAGACGCAGAAACTTCTTAATAATCATCTCGCAAGAAAAGAGAGCAAAATTACGGGCGTCCTCCGTACACCAAGCGCCCCTCGCGCGTCCAGCCCTCATCCGCGTACCCCGGCGGCGGCGGTCCCACATGCCGCGGGTGCGCCTGGCTGCCGTGATACCCCCGCGGCCACGCATGCGCGTACTGCTCGTGCTCCTGCCCGTAGTGGTGTGACGGCGGCGGGCCCTGCTCATACTCGCGGCCGTAGCCAGGAGGCGGCGGGGGGTGGTGCTGATATGACGCATCGTGGCCCGAGCTCAGTGGCCGGCCGGGCATGGGCGCACTGCGGTGGTCGCCGGGGATGTAGTCGCTCGCGGACCGCCAGTGGTGAGGACGGGCGGGCGGGCCGTGCTGCGCGGCGCGCGGGAAGCGGACCTCAAACTGGGCGCTGATGGGCGGCAGAGATTGCGGGCCATGATGCGGCGGTCCGCCGCTGAGGGCGTAGGCGCCTTCGCTGCGCGCCGAGTGTGGCGACGACTCGTGGCCGTCCCAGCGGGCCGGTCCACCCGGCAGCTGCTGCTGGCCCGGATAGTACGAGTCGGGCGGTGACGCCGTTCCGTAGCTGTAGCTGCCGCGGCGGTACTCGGGCGGCTGAATCCGCGGCACAACGACGTTGGGCGCGCGCGCGGCGGCCTGAGACGGCGGCTGCATCTCGCCGTACAACAACGCAGACGCTAGCGGGGGCAGCTGCGCAGAGTCGGGGCGCGGCGGCCCGTACGGCGCCCCGCCGTGGACGAGGCGAGCGCGCTTGCCTGAGGGGCTCACAACGTCGTAGCTTTCCTCGCCCATGTAGTGGGCCTGGTGATGATGGTGGTGAGGTGGCGGCGGGTAGTATGCACCTCCCCGACTCGCCGAGTAGACAGGGTCGCCGCGGGCAAAGTCGAGCGAATCGAGAGCCTTTCGCTTGGGCGTCCTGATGCCGCTGCCGCTGCTCGAAATGCGGCTCTGCCGACGCCCATTGCGAGAAGACTTGGAGCCGGCACCAGAGTCAGCTTCTACAATGTCCGGGAGAAACTCAATCTCGGGCACCTGCGCCAAGAGCCCATCTTTGATTTCCTTGTGTAGGCGGTCGGCCACGTCGAGAATCGCCTCGGTCGTGTAGCCCGAAGCGACGCGTTGGATGAGCCACTCAGGCACGGCGGTACCTGCGGTGCTGCGAGCATCGTGAACGGCCGCGTCTTCGACAACGCCACCGCCACCGTTTTCGATGCGGCTCTGCTCACGCTTGCGCAGAGACAGCGTCCACATGCGGATGTAAGCGCCACTGCTCCGCTTCCTGTTTTCCTCGCTCCAAGCCTGCAGACGCATGATCTGCAGCTTGACGAGCTCCATCTGGTTGAGAGGATACGTTTTTGCATTGCGGTACCGGATGCGCTGGTAGTGCTTGCGGCAGTAGTACACCCACACGTGCTTAGGGATACGCAGCGTGCACGCCTTGTTGCGTCCAAAGAGATGGGAAATGGCTTTGCGGAGCTGCGAGCCCGTGTCGCAGTCCTTGACAAACATGCAGTAGGCTTCCTGGTCCTGCTTCAGCGAAGCGCCATTTTCTGTCGCCCCGGAGTTGCGGCGCGAGCCCCCGGCAGGCTGTTCGACACTGGGCGGTAACGATGCACTTTCCGAAGTGATGGGCTGCGCGGCATGGCGTGGCATTCTGGCCACGGAGCATTGAGCGATATCTGGCGCGGATACGGTTCGTTTGTGCATTCTGGCCAAGTTGCTATTAGCTTGAAATGATCTGCTAAACGCCATTAGTATAGAACAATGATGCCTCGTTGAAACAAGCTGTTGAAACGCGAGTCGCCAGCGCCGGCTTGGCAACCTGTCAACAGCGCCTGTCTGGTAGATGGCATAGCATGCTCAGCCACCTGTAGGTCTCAAGTGCCCGGAACTGGGTCATCCTTTGCTGTATTCGACGCGCTTGCCCTGTTTGGCAATTGCCAATCGGTTTCGTGGTGTTGGGACAGAATACTCACATTTCATCATCAGCCTGCGAAGTGGATTGCGAGTCTTCTTGGCCTGCCATGCGGTCGAGTGAATGACCCCTGCCGTGCAACGCCGCGCCATTCACGGATTGCAAAGCGGTGGCCGTTGTTCTTGAAGGGACACGCGAGTGTGATCTCGATTCAGATGAGGCATGGAGGGGCTGGCTGCTATGGCTGGCTGGAGCCAAGTTCCTTGGTTCATGCCCCCCATGTTCAGCATCACTTTGATCTGGAGAAATGAAGGGCCTGCAACTGTTAGCCAGTGCTGATGTCGAGAGACAGTTGACGCATACTTTGTGACTATTTTGTTAAGTAGTGTGGGTTTGCATCGCGGTGATCTAGTTCTCGTTAGGAACCATGTGCATGTTGAGCCCGTGATACGTACAATAGGATGCGAGATGGTATAGTGCGGGGAGAATGTGAGGCGGAGACTTCTGCCGAGCATATCGAGTCATTTCTTGAGCTGTTGTAAATACCATCCTCGCTCTCCGTTTCGTTGCGTCCATCGGCCTGATACGAAAACACAGAGCCCGACCGTGCTTTCGATTCCAGGGCCAGTTGGAGAGAGTATCCTCTCGCTCCCCAAAGCGACGAGTCCTGGCGAGGACTTCTTTCGTATTTTGCAGGTCCTAGTGTCCGCTCTGGCGATGGCGTAGGAAGCGCCGAAGAAGGTACTGTGTGGCCACTTTCCGTAATGGCCGGCGATGCAGATGCCCTTGAAGGTTTTGACGAGCTGCCGGATGCTGCTGTGTTGAGGAGCGAAGTCACATCCATTTTGACGCTGGGTCGAGGAGTGTGGAAGAAGCGTGTCGATGCAATATCCAAGAGAGATGAAACGATGTTACGGGTATCTGTGGTGACCAACTATATCCGAGTGTAATTAATTGTCGAGACTGAAGATGAGAAATGTTGTCCAGCCTGGGCAATAGAAAAATAGGAGTGAAAAGGATAATGAAGGGTAAAGAGAGCTTAGTGGCAGAGGCTGAAGTTGATAATCCACCGAGCTGACAGTGTACTGAAGAAAACCAGCATGCAAACAGCCAATATGCAGCACCGATATGGAACAAGGAACTGCTTGGTCAGAAACGGGCCATCCGACGTATTTGATGCGATCGGCGGGTGCCCAGGAGATCTCACGCACTGACTGCTAAATGGTCCCAGAGGAGATCGAAACAATCCGACCGCTTATGCACCAGTACGTCTGGGACGACAAGGGCGCAATAAAGGTTTCTGTATGCCCTACACGTGGATTGTTATTTCTTGCTCTGGGGCCCAGTCTTTGCAGGACCGAGCGAAACAAGACGGGCAGCGCTCTCCACAGCTTGAGCCACCAAGGTCTTGAAACAGTAGAAAGTGGCTATGCGTGACAAGGGTTTGGAGATGAAGTGGAAGGAGAGTGGAAGAAGGGATTAAAGGGCCCCTGTGCAGGCTATTTTTATCACCAGCACCGAGATTTGAGATGGGGTACCAGAGTCTCAGGCACTCTGAGACAGAATTGTCACGTCGAAGTGCAGCAGACAAGAGACAAATGTCCGTGGGCAATGGAGTAAAGAAACGAAGTGGTCAAAAACAAAACAGAAGAACGTCGGGGAGGGAGGCTGAGGAATGGTGCAAAGTATATCCCTGTTCGTTCAAGGAATCAGTAGGATGGTCAGCCTCGCATAAGAATCAGTGGAATGATGAGTTTTTTCGATGTAAACTTCGTGGAGAAAGAGCATAGGAACACAACAAAGTGGGCCAGGCTCGGTTCTCGACTTGTGGTTGCAAGGACAGCGCTGACTTGTATAGCTTTGTGAGATGTGACTCGGGTAAGAGAGACAAGGGCTTTGTGCAATGCAGTGCCAACAGCATGGTTGATGAACCAGCACCAGCGCGGGAGGGTAGCTGCATAGCGGGAGGCCATGGGCAGAGCGGAAACACTTTGACAGCACTAGTATTCCACCCCCAGCCGCAATGACCCTGGAGGGTAGGATGCGACACGCAGCAGAACGAAAAGTGCTCCTGTACCAGCTTGCAAGCTTGCCTGCCACATCATGAGCATGTAGCGGGGGTTCTCTAACGATGACTCGCGGTAGTCGGCAGTTCGGGGAGCAGGGTACATCCCGGGAAAGCATCACTGATGTGGATCATTGTGAATACACGGGGGGGGGTTCGCTTCTAACCACTTGGTCTGTACCAGTATGATCTTTAGAGGAGCACGGACTCTTTATATTCTCCAATCTCCTGCATCATCATGCGACGACGAGCGGTTAGAACTCGCAAAGAGCAGAACTGGGATGATGCAGGCAGACGAATCATGAAGACACAGATCAAGAAACGCTCAATCCCCGAGAATCGTCCTACATTGACGATGGCTGAAAGGGGCCAGGATTGCGCTGAAATGCCACAAGCCGCGCGGGCTGCTGGCGATGTGTGTTGCCATTGGGGGCGGAGACAAAGGGAGGGCGAGATGAACCTTGTGTTGTGATTTCCACGCATCGTACAGATTACAAACCCGAAAGCATACGGTCAGATGGTGCAGCTATCGGTGAATCTCACGAGCTGACCCACTGAGACTGCCCATACTCTTGCACATGGGACGTGGCCGAGGCGGGAAGAAGTTGGGCTAAGGGGCGTTGATAGGTTGCCACAGCAAGTTGGTCCAGGTAATCGCACCATGCGGCTGGGCCAAGTGGGAAGGGAGACGTTGAGCAGAAAGTTTACATTCGGAAATGTGTGGAACCAGGAACCATGCATGGATGCGTGGGGACAGAGTCGAGAGACTGATCATGTCGAAGAGTGCATCAGTGCAAGGCCATGGGGCCCCCTCCCCCGGCACCCTTACACGGCAAGTGGTCTGTGTGTATCCGTCCGGACCAAGAGAGGCTGTATAAAGCGTAAAAGAGTAGGGATGGTAGGTCAGCGTGCATCAGTGAGTTGGTCGATGTCCATCGCTCGGCCTCGTCCAACAATCCGTTTTGATGACTGCAGGTGAATCGAGACTAGGACCCAACTGGAACACCCCGTTGGCCAGTTTCAGAGCCATCCAAGCAACTCGCTAGTGGCCTGGTGTTTGTCGCTTTGATACCTGATCCTGCTAGCCAAGCTTGTGTTCAAGAGAAGCAGACTAATGTACAACCCAGCGCAATACTCGGCCAAAAGTCTGCGTGCGGTGCCTCCATGGCTGTCTTGCGGCTCCCACGCGGCGGCATTGAAGCAGTGAGAATGGGGAGAGAGGGGGGGGATAACATACCAATCACTGCTCTTTAATCTCCACCACAGGCTCCAAGAATTCCAATAAATTCAGGGTTCGTAGGTTGGTAAGCACCCAGGCAGGAATGCACCACCAGCTGTTGAGCCTTAAAGTTGAGTTTGATCTAGTGACCTGCGCAGTAAATAGTTCAGCCCACATGGACCGACCAGGGAGAATTCGTCGCGTGGCAACACGCCGGACTCCTTTTTCATACGGTGATGAGTGGATGAATCGCAAGTAACTTTGCTCTAGTTGCTTGCTGTAACGGCAATCACAAACACAGAGCCTGAGAGCGCCCGGCCATAAAACGTTTTGTCGACGTGTCGAGTTGCTGTTTCAAAGGTCACTAGCCGGGGATGAGGCCGCGCGAGATGCCTCGGCACCACCGCGACCACCGCGGCCACCAAAACTGCCACCAGGAGCAAACAGGAACAAAGCCAAGTCGATATCGACGGGGCGTGCGCAAAATTGACAGTGGACCGAGAGCCTGTAAAAGTAGCCCGCATCACAAAGAAAACAGGTTGACGGATGTTTCAGTGGGCCCGAGAGGCTACGAGATATACCGATTCGAGTTTCTCGGCCGTGAAGAGCATGACCATGGACGAGATAGCTTTTTGCTTGGATACCAGGCCCCAGCAGACTCCCGCAAGTCCCGTTGAGCCGTGGGAGAGACCATTAAGAGCACGCGGGGGGCGTCTCCAGCGTGCGGCTTGGCGTGATACAGTGCTTGCCTACGGGCGTGTGAGAATCCATCTATGGCGTGTCACTGCCAGGATGGACTCGATGGGCCGAAATAGAGTTTCTTGAAGCTGCATGGCGCTTTTCTCGGACGAGGTTAGTGGGCGGCTCGAGCCCAACGTCACATTCAGGTCCGCAGCTACGGGGGAGAGAAGGAAGTTGTGCACCCCAACCAGCATGAAGCCAGCGCGGCGGGCCAGCAGCCTTCTGGTCCGGTCTTTGCTTGCTCGATAACTTCGTTGGTGGGCGGGCGGAAATTGATGAGCGGGACAGTACGCAAGTCCGGATCATCCCTTCCCCCCGTTGTTTTCACCGGTGATGGCGCGGCGGGAGCTTGCCGCAGGGTGGCCTGGGCTTTCTTCTTTATGATCCTAATAATCGACGATCGATGCTGCAAAGAAACACACAAGAAAAATATAGTTTCTTATGCGCCGCGCCGCTGCTTCATGCTGCCGAACCTTCGTTTGTTACCTCCACGCTTCCTAATCGGCACCGCCGTTCGTCTGTGGTGTGAGAAAATGCCACCTCATCGTGTCAGCGAGTCATCCGTCGCGGCTTACCGATTGCAAACCCACGCGAAGTAGGTATTGGCTTTTCGAATCATTAGCGGCTGCCTGCGTGGCCCACGCCGCGTTCTGCCTGCCCTTGCCTAAGTTGATGTGTCGCACATTCGGAGCCGGCCAAGTTGGAGCGGGAAGCCGGAACGAAAGTGGCTCCGTTTCCGAGAATCCCCATGATTCAATCTCCAGCCAACCCAGCAGCGATACGATGCAATGCCTGCCTCTTTATCGCGATAAAATTCATCGTGACTCGCATGGTCCGTCATAAACCCCCGCTGCATCGCAAGCACTTTGAAGTCAACCTTGGCCAGCCGTGCTACCGATACGTTTGTCTGCGCCTCGCAGGAGTGGCGAGCACTGGCCCGTCCGCCCTCGCCATCTGTCGCGATCCATCTGGACGCCCGATTTCTTCGCCCTTCTCGCCTGCCCGACCCATACCGGCACAAAGCAAACTCGCAAGATCTGGACCTTGGCGTCGGGCTCATTTGCTTATTTCATCTCCTTGCAGCCTGACCTGTCCATTTACGGCCATACCCGGGACAACAGACACAACCTCCAATCGGCAGTTGCGTCCAAGGACTGACTATTCCGTAGAGATACAGAGGTCAGAAGACAAAACACTGGGCCTTCCGATACCCTTGCTCATCCTTGCAACCTTGTTGAAATACGACAGACGAATTGCCTGACGCACGCGCACGCTGTTTTCTCTGTTATAAACTAAGCTAAAGGTGGTAACCCATGTGCCTGGAACATCCATTGTGTAGGTTGGCCCAACAGTTAGTGTCATGGCTCCCACCGTTTTGCAATCGTGATGTGAGGGTGGAATGCCATTTTCAAAGACAGGGAGGCTTTTCCTGCTCCAAGTGGGGGAAAATGCATATTGTCAGGCCTTGCTTTTGGGTCCTTGCGGAGATCCCTCTTTTACTAAACACTTCTACAAAGCTGCCCCTGTTCTGGCTTTGTGACAGAAGATTTGTACGGCTCTTTCAGGTTTCATCCCATGTCCTTGGCTTTACAACATGTTTACAACTTGCGACTTGACTCCTGAGAGATCTCGAAACTAGTGTTTTTGTTTACCATTCTATTCAGCCTTGGCCGTACAAAAAGCTGCCCCTCGTGCGAAGTCGACCTTTTCTCCGAGGGCTCGGAATGATGATGGGAGCATGTCAAAATCTCCACCGCCCTGTTTACTGGTATTTACTAGGCCAGCTGCGCATTTTGCGATACCCATACCGGTGTGGCCGTTGTTTATCCCATCAGACGAGTCCCAAATGGGCAAAAAGGTGGCTGCATGTCTTGCCTCTTAGCGTCACTGTCGGTTATTCACCCATGTTTTGGCCGTTTTTATTCAGAAAGCAAGAGGGTATACTAACTACCACGCCTCGGCACAACGACAGGCACATTCGATCCTCATCGTCAAATCTTCCCGACACTCCCTTGCCAAGCCTCAGTCTGAAGTCCTGTATTGCATGTGCTCTCCGCCTGGCCGCCGCTCGCTTGATCCTCCCCGAGTCCCAGGTCACCGCTGTGCTTTGACATGCCCCTCCAATTTCCACGGCGCACCAGGGCAGCCTTTTTTTAGAATCAGTCTCGATTATCCTATTCGAAACATTTGCTCACACGATGCTAAAGATTTTTCGACGCTTCTTAGCGTCATAATGTACAGTACACATGTACCAGATTTCTTCGCCATCACTCCCGAGGCTCACATCTGCAACCTCTACAAAACCGTGCTATCTTTCAACCCCGCGGGGTACTTGCATCGCCTGCGGATTCTCGGCAGTGTCTGAATCATGGTATGCATTGCTACTGAATCTTACACGTCGACTGGGGTGAAGCATTCTGGCATAGTCAGCCGCTGCCCAAGAGGTCCAGTGCGATCTCGGACCTTGAGATATTAAAATAGTAAGAGGCGATCTTAATTGTAATACTGGTATATATCCGCCCCCTTTATCCCCCGTTGGCCCTCTAGCCTTGGTCGTAGCGGGCAGTGGGTTGTAGTTCGGCAGACTCCACACCCGCCATTTCATGTGAACAGACGAAGACGATCTTATGATTACGGGATACTGAAAACAGACGTGTAATAAAGAGCCCGGCTCCGTAACAGGTTTTTTGGCTGTGGTGGGCGCCACTAAAATCTCGTCCCCAGAGAGTGAAACACGGCCATGACTCGTGGACAGCCGCACGCCAGAGGAAAATGAGGCCACTTCGCAAGGCTACATTAGTGCCGCGGCGCGACATCGAATGCGATGGCCAATTAGGACAGGGCAGGAAATATCACGCAATGGCACCTCGCTTCTGGCTTGTTTCTACGCAAGTCCGGACAAACTTAGACTGCAATAATCGGTGGTGGTTTGGAACAAGTACACCAGAGGTTGGCGGTGTCTTCTTCCCCCCCGAATGTTTCAACTCGTGGTTTGACCTGAACGCACGCCGCGTTGACACCATCCTGAAAGTCCGAGAAGCTATTTGAAACACTGTCCGTATCAAGGTCCTTTGAGAACTGTGATTGAGATGACTTTTGTTTTCCAAGTCCAAATTCCCTTTCCGTTCCGCAACTTAAAGTTATCACGACGCTTCCAGCTTATTCAACATGGTCAAATGAGAAGCTGCGAGCCCCTTGATGTAACAGGGAATGCTCTCCTAAACTCAAGCCAATGATACGTTGATTGTCTCGTGTAACCTGTGCCAAACTTTTCCTTCATCACATCTTGCCTCGTCTCAAGGCCAGGATAGGCTTACTTGGACGAACCATACGTGAAAACCCGCCAAGAGAAAATACGGAGAAGTACAGAAAACGTCACTGCGTAGTTCGTGACTTTCGGTGATAGGGATTTCTCGGACTGCTGGAAAGACCAATGGTTCAACGCCAATCCCGTCTGACCCGAAAAAAAAAAAACAGACAGCATGAGTTTTTCTGTCGGGGACGATGACGCGCTGTTACACTAAGTACTGATATAATCAATGCGGAATTGAGCGTCACCGTTCCGGTCCCAATGCCATGTGCTGGGCAGGCGATGGCCGAGACTCTTGACTTCCCACAACCCACGCATTGCTTGATTCGTTCCAAAGAAGAGAAAACAAAGAAGGACACCGTTGCATGCGGATCTCGCAGCAGCTACTGGGCGAAGATGATCGAGTGATAGCTCCGTGGTAGATTGGGCCCCAAGACTCCGCGGGACTGTGCAAGGCCAGTGCACTTTTAGCGTGTTCCCAGCACCCTGTAGCGCTGTAACAGTTCTACGGAAGTTGCTGTGTAATAGCTCAAATGATTGGGCGCTTGTGGCGTTTAGGTGGTAATCTAAGTGGGGCAAACAGTCAAGCCTTCTTAGGTCTAATTAAGACGACTTTGGTCTAGGTAGTTCCTGTAGCGGAGTGGTTACCGCGTGACTCTTATAGATCAAGGGACTTCTTTTGGCTCTATGTCGTAATGTCAAGGTCCGGGGTTCGACCCCCCGCAGGAACATGCATTTTTGTTCGAAACTCCTTTTTTCGAGATTCAAATTTTTCTTTTAGCCTAGAAGATGCTGCTTTATATACTTACTTTATCTTTTTAGCCTTCTTTAATCTGGCAAGTTTTGCAAAGCATTACCTGTGTGTGATGTCGACGCTCGTCGACACTCGGCTCCTGCGTCAGTAGGTGCAGAAGGCGAAGAGCATCTCCAGGGTATGCCCACCGCTCTTGGAAACAATGTCATTCATGCAGCGATGCCATTCCCGAGACAGAAACAGGTCAATCAAAATTTAGGCGAAATGATGCGTAATACATTTGCTTGTCCAGGGGGATGGTGCAGTCCGCCAGACTGCAGCTCCAAACAAGCCAAAGCAAGTGCAAACGTCAGCCACCATCAGCCCAATTCTCTAGCCGTGACGACTACTTCGGGTGCTTGCTTCCCGTGAACTCGTATGCGTCACAGACTGAGGATCTCGCGACATCAGATGTAGTCAAATCACCCCCACCCTGCAGATCTCTGCAGCTGTCAAACTGGTTTGACCGACAGAGCGGATAATCGATCTGGCACAGCCTTCCCACAACTCTACGGGCTGGGGTTCTGTTTCATTGGATTCACGCTCAGCATAGCCGGCAATTGAGCAGCAGCAGTCAACTATCCACAAGAAACTGCCGTGATTCTCAGATGCCAAGACTAGATACTTTTTGGACCGCCGTCGGATGTGTCACCACCCGAAGCAAGATGCCGCAGCCAGCCTCACTCTCGCGGCCCGGGCGGCAAGATCAAACGAGGAACAGCAGCTTGCCGACACCGATCAGTATCGTATAGTCAGCCCTCAAGGACCTATTGCGTATAGTTTGCGAAGTGGCGCAGTATGGTATGCTCGGTGTAAAGAGTGCTCACGTTTCACTGTCACGCAAACGCTGAAGCCCATGGTGTGTAATAAATTGTAGTTCATTTGTATTTGACGGAATCAGCTAAATCAAATCATCTACTGCTTTATCAGCATCACTTTGTATCAGCTCCTTCATACCCTGCGGCCGTGTTAGCAATGATCTAAGTAGCTTGTGGGCTCAACTACCTCGGGCATGATGGGCTCCCCATCCGAGCCCTTGACATATCGAAACGGCATCTCTGTGCTTTCATATTTGTTGAACTTGAGCTCGGGAAAGTCGAGGTAATCAATCTTGTCGAGAGCAACTGAACCGATTAGCTGACGCGGCACAGCCCAAACAGGAAGACGCCTCACTCTTGTCTTGAACCACGATTCTCGTCACACGAACGGCAGTATCAGTGGTCATCTGCTGAGGACCCAAACGGCGTCCCTCAAAACCCTTCTTTCTAAGTTCAGAGGTGCGATCTACTTTTGTCAGTATTGCCATACACGCGCAAAGGATGAAAAGGCTGAACCTCTTGGCGGGTCATCGCCTGGGATATGTTAGCAAGTGCAAGGACATACGCTGTTTCTGGCTATGGAATCTCACCCAATATTCCACCAAACAGAAACACGTCAAAGTTGTCACCGTCCTCGGGAGACAAGTCCTTGGCGGCCGCAGGATCCAATAGGCAAACTCGGTTTCTGGTGTCTGCATAAAGCTCCTCCACACCGCGGTGTTCAGCCTTGAATGCAGGGCTGTTGGCTAGCGTGTCCGGAACCTTGAAACCATCAGGCAAGCAAGACAGAATAAAATCGCTGTTTCTCTCATGGCTCTCCTTGGCGATGCACTTGTACTCGAGTTCTGACCAGGGACCAAGCTCGGGGTCGAGATGCTCGACGATGATGGTCTTTGCAGCTGAGGCCATCTTGTCTATGTGGAGATCAGCTCCTGCGGCAAGTCTTAGCACCTTGCACCGGAGTTTTGTTCTAGATAATCCTACTAGAATACTGATATTGGCGCTGTGAGTTGGACGATGCAAATCTGACCACACTAAAAAGAGACTTTGCGACTGGTGGAGCCCTGCACCGATCTTGATGAGGAACGTCACTGTCAGGGTGTCGGCGTTGATGTGACACCCTTGGTTTACATAGGGCAAAGCTCAAGTTCAAATTCGATAAAATTCAACCCTTTTTCATTACATTTACCTGCCTCAATCTGAACGCCCACAATGCCCTCGTCACAAGAATAGATGCCAAAGTTGTAGTGCTTTAAGTGGGCGCAACGCTTGACCCCAGCTGAAGAAATGCCGCCCGAAACGGGTCTCAATAGCCACTTGTGTGGAGGACAATGCCACCTCGCCTCATTGGCAGGACTCAGCTGTCAGCGTCATGCCTCTACCATCACCATCATCACACGACATTTTCCCGCGCAATCGATAGCCGGGCTATTGTAACCAATTGTGCGCGATAACATCTATTTATTGCAAGATTCACATAGCTTGCACTGACGCCGTCGTGATCGCCACGTGGGCGATGGCTTCCGTCGCTTCCATCCCGGGGCCTCGACGATGGCTGGCCGCAGCGGCGTTGACCCTTGGGCCTCTGGCAGCCCTGGCGGACAAGCCAGCCGCCGCCGACTACTACGTTCACAACTTGCCTGGTGTCCCCGAAGACCAAATTCAGGTGAAGATGCATGCAGGGTGAGTCGCGCGCATGCCCAAGTCGTTGCCAAGCTCCGAAACAGACGCTGACGCAAGCTTCTGCCGCAGACACATCGAAATCAAGCCCGAAACAAACGGCAACCTCTTCTTTTGGCATTTTCAGAATAAACACATCGCAAACAAGCAAAGAACAATCATTTGGGTCAATGGCGGACCGGGCTGCAGCTCCGAAGACGGCGCGCTGATGGAAATCGGCCCGTACCGAGTCAAAGATAAGGATACGCTCGTCGTAAATAATGGATCCTGGAACGAATTCGCCAACCTGCTCTTTGTTGATAACCCCGTCGGGACGGGATTTAGCTATGCCAACACCGACAGTTATGTACACGAACTTACGGAGATGGCGAGCCAGTTTGTCGAATTTCTAGAAAAGTTCTTTGCCATCTTCCCCGAGTATAGCCACGACGATGTGAGTAATTCGTCAGACACTAGGCCTTCATCAACTAACATCATATAGATTTATATTGCTGGAGAGTCTTATGCTGGACAGTATATCCCCCACATTGCGCGAGCGATTCTCGATCGAAACAAGGATCAGTCGCATAAATGGAGTCTGCAAGGCATTCTGCTTGGAAATCCATGGATTTCTCCCAACGACCAGTATGATTCTTATCTGAAATTTGCCTTCGATAGAGGCTTGGTCGACAAGGACTCGGACACAGGCAAGCAGCTCAAAGCCATGGAGCGCACCTGTCACACCATGCTCGCTAGCGACCCTGGCAAGGTGGGCTACCCCGAGTGTGAGGATATCCTGACAGAACTTCTTTCGGTGACTAGAAAAGAGGGCGGCGGAGATCAAGAATGTATCAACATGTACGATGTCCGTCTTAGGGACTCATACCCGAGCTGCGGCATGAATTGGCCTCCGGACCTGAGTGCCGTCACGCCCTACCTGCGACGCAGCGATGTTGTCAGTGCATTGAACGTGAACCCCGAGAAAAAGTCTGGATGGTCAGAATGCAGCGGTGGTGTTAGCGGGGCTTTCCGTCCTAAAACCTCGAAGCCCTCGATCGACCTCATGCCGGGGATCCTGTCCGAGATTCCCGTCTTGATATTCTCCGGCGCTGAAGATCTGATCTGCAATCATTTCGGTACAGAAGATCTAATTGAAAACCTGGAATGGAACGGCGGCAAGGGTTTCGAGGTGACTCCTGGCAACTGGGCCCCTCGTCGCAACTGGACCTTTGAGGGCACAGATGCTGGCTTCTGGCAAAACGCCCGCAACCTCACCTACGTTGTGTTCAACGACGCCTCACACATGGTTCCATTTGACTACCCCCGTCGCTCGCGCGACATGCTCGACCGATTCATGGGCGTCGACATTAGCAGCATTGGCGGCGACCCCACCGACAGTCGCATCGATGGCGAAAAGGGTCTTGAGACTACCGTCGGCGGCTCTATGAACCCCAAGGAGAGCGAAGAGGCCGTCAAGCAGAAGCTCAAAGAGGCCAAGTGGGCCGCCTACCAGCGCTCCGGCGAGGTCGTCCTCGTCTTTGTTGTGCTTGGCGCCCTGGGCTTCATCTTCTTTGTCTGGCGTCAGCGCCGCAAGGGCGCGGCGTACAGCGCTATTCGCTCCGAGGAGCCCTTGGGCTCCAGCCGTCGCGTCGGCGTCGACGACATTGAGGCGCAGGAAGAGGGCATCGCTCTGCAGAGCAACATTCTGCCCACCGATAAGTACTCGGTAGGCGACGATAGCGATGACGAGGGCGCCAGACCAAGCAAAGACAGCGAGAGGGGCAAGCAGGTAAGCAAACCCCATGATGAAAATTAAGCGCGTTGTTTTCATGTTAGACGACATTCTTCTTGTGTGCTTTCTTGAATTGAGGTAAATGGGCACCGAGCAGGATACGGGACGGCTCAACACATTGCACGGGTCTGTAACATAGAATCAGAAACTGAATCACGTTTATAAGTATAACAAAATATCAAGTAGATAATCTATCCCTCATTTCGCCATGCAACGCCCATCTTGTAGGGGACGTCCCAACATCCCCATGTATATAATAAAATCCATTTTGTGTCGATTCCACAATCTTGTTTTCATCAGGCAAGACAATAAACCCGTTTAAATCCCAGAAGCCCAGTGTGGCATCAATGCAAGAAAACCCGCCGGTAGGTGGCAAAGAAAACGCCGATAAAATGCTAGTCATGTCGCCCTTTACAACTGCACGTCATTGTTGAGCAGGCGCACCTCCTCACCGGGCTTGAACGGCGGCAGGCCGATATAAGGGCAGCCGTCGCAGCGGAACGCGTCGCCGAGCGCGCAGTTGCCGCACGAGCCGACCTTGCCCTGGACGGTAAAGTCCACCTCGGCCAGGTCCTCGGCGGCGAGCTTGAAGCTGGCCAGCGTCTTCTCGGTCTCGGCGCGCTTGGCGGCGTCCTCGGCCTCGAGGCGCTCGGCGAGACCGCACGAGCAGTCCTTGCAGGCACGGCGGCGCTTGCCAGGCTTTGGCTGGCACTCGAGGGCTGTGTGACGTATCGTGGTCAGTAAATTTTGTGGGGAGGAGTGGGAATCCTGGATCGACCAGGGGGCGGTGGGCAACGTACGGATGTTGATGGGGCGCTTCAGGTCCTCCTCGGTCATGAGCGTCTCTTCGTCGATGATGTCGTCGTCAAGATCATCGCCAAAGTCGAAGCCGACGCCAGCAGGGACAGCGGGCTTGTTGACGCTGCGGTTGGTGTTATGGCCGTTGAGAATGGTGCTGCCGACGGCGGGCGCCGGGGCCGGGGCTGCAGCGGGGGGCGCGTTCACTTTCTTCTTGCGAAAGCCGAGCTTCAGCGACACGGCGCCGTCGTTGTCGCCGTAGTCGGGCTTGGTGAAGCCGCCAGAACCACTGCCAACCAGGCCCGCGAGGACGGCCTCCTTGGCGAGCGGCGTGGCCTCGAGGTTCTCAGAAGCCCTTTCGGCGCGCAGCTGGCCCCGGGGTCTAAGTGAGTCGGCGACGGCGCCCACGACGGCGCGGTCCAACAGGCCGAGCGACTCGGTGAGCGTGGCAGTGGCGTCGGAAAGAACGAGGATCAGGTCGTACTGGGCACTGGGCAGCTTGACTACACCGGCGGACAGACGATCGAGCATCTGAAGATCGGTGATGGTGCGGTCATATTGTGTGAGGACGGTCGCGAGGGCGTCGGCGTGCGAGGCGAGGGACGGAGGAGCGAGTAGCAGAGCGCGCTGGCCACTCGAGGTCTTTGTGGCAGCCTTGGTCGTGATGCCGCTGAAGACGGCGTCGTCGCTGGGGTCGATGGTGGCGATCAAGGGAGCCATGGTGTCGATGGTTGTCGTGCAGTGGCAAATGAACGGAGTACGGCGTGGAGTGAAGGAGCCGAGGGGTGACAATGGGCTCTGTCGGGGTGCGAGCTTTGTCGTATTTGTCTTTGTAGGCGAGGGCTAGGGACGAGATATGGTAAATTCCGGGGGTCCCCTCTCGAGACGTGTATTTGTAAGGCTAACGAAAGAAATCGCAGCCGACCCAGAGATAGGTAGAGAGCCCAGCCCAGTCCAGTCCATGGTGGGATGGCGGGGTGTGCAATTTTTTTTCCGGCACTGTAGGCGGGGCGGGCATCTGGCAGGGACCGCACAGTGCAGATTGTGACCCTCACATGCTATTTTATTTACTGGGGCTATTGTTGGATTTCCGGACCCCCTCAACGGCAAGCGGTGCTTTGCGAGCCGGCCTCCGAAAGCGGCCCGGTCAGGGCCCTGCCAGCTGACCTATACCAGCGAGAGCATTACCAAGATGCGTGTGATTGCGCTTACTGTGTATTATAGCGCCGAAAGCATAGAACGCTGACCTTGCGAGGATTTTTTTTTCCATTCCATTACCTCACCTTTTATTGGTAGTGGAGGCGCTGCGGGCATGTCGTTTTGTGTTGGCGAGTCGTGTGCTCCGTGACCGCTTACCCTAAAAAGGGCACTGAAAAAAAAAATGTAGCCGATATCTCGACCCCGCCGTGAAGAGAACCCGAAAGACGTGAGAAGGTGTACAGTTGAGCTTTTTCAAAGGTTCCTTGCAATCGATTATTGGTTTTTCTTCGAATTAATGTTTCTAGGCTTCGTTTTCATTCGTTGTGGAAGGCCATGATAGACATTACCTAGCAGATTGGACAGTACGACCCAGCTAATTACGAAGAGCATCTCTCCCCCCAGGCACTTTACGTCAAGATGTTGGAGAGCGTGCGCAAGCTTCCTCAGATTTGTAGTTCAGTTACAAAATGCGAGATCAAATGCAAACAACAGGTTGCGTCTTGCGGCCCAGCAGCTCCATTGCCAGCTGTGCCAGCTGTAGCCGTCTCTCGCCAGCTGCCAGCTGCGTTTGCTCATAACAATAAATCTTCACCTTCAGAATTCTCACCTTCATCCTTCTCCTTCAGCCTTTGTGTTTAATCAAGAATCGATCCTTCAGTTGCCTAGATCTGTTCCGTCTCTGCTTTCACAACCACTCGCATCACCACCTGACCTCATTTACCTATCAACCGGCTAAGTCACCCTCGAGATGTCGGGCTGGGACGACGGCCCTAACCAGGTTGAGAGCGGCAATGCCATTGGCCATGAAGGAGGCTATGGGTGCGTTCTCCTATCTTGCCATCTTGCCATCTTGCCATCTTGCCATCTTGCCATCTATCATCCATCTAACAAGACAATAGGTACGACGATCAAAATGGCCCACCTCGGGACGACAAATGTTTCTCCTGTGGAGAGGAAGGGTGAGTTCCACCCTCAAATTTCACACATATTCTTCTCTGACGGATATCTAGTCATCGAAAGTTCGACTGCCCAAATGCCGCGCCAATGACATGCAGATATTGCAAGGAGCCGGGACATATGGCCAAAGAATGCCCAACAAAGCCGCCCATGAGCTGTGACAACTGCGGCGAAGAAGGTACGAGGCCAAAGCGTGTCCAACATTACACTAGCTAACATACGTAGGGCACTTGCGTAAGGATTGTACCAATGCAAGGAAGATCGACCGCAGCGGCGTCGCCGACATGGCTGCTGAGCTTGCTTGGGACATGATCAAACGTGCAGCGGCTGAGCAAGATGCCAACGATGCGAAGGAAGGCATTCAGGCATACGTGAAGGCCCTGAATGGCGGGATCACATTCCGCGAGCTCCAAGAGGCGTTTATTCACGACAAGATCAATATATGGCTCATAGCCACGGAGAGATCGTTGATCGAGATTTTCACCAACATGGATCTGCAAGGCAACATGGGAAAGAAGTATACAGTCACGTACAGGTTTTCGGAGAAGCCCCAGCGGCCCCGAGACATTGAGGGCTGGCCGAAAAGCGTCGATGAGATTCTGGCCCGCCTGGACGACGCAGGTGATGTCGTCGATACTGGAAAGCCCAAATGTACCAACTGTGACGAGCTTGGCCACATAGCCAAGCAGTGCACGCAGGAGAAGGTTGTCCGTGAAGCAAAGGGACTTTCTTGCTACAACTGCGGCGCGGATGGCCATAGAATCCGAGATTGTAAGTCAGACCACCTCACACAAACCGCCAAACACTAACAAACCAAGGCACCGAGCCTCGAAAGGATCGCTTTGCATGCAGAAACTGCGGGTATGATCATTAATATTCGTGATATGTGGCATGATGCTAATCACGTTGTAGCAAATCTGGCCACAAGTCTGTCGACTGCGAGGAAGAGCCGAACCTTGACAACGTTACGTGCCGCAAGTGTGAAGAGAGTAAGCAAGCACTTGAATACGAGTAGAACACAGTATACTGATCTGAATCAGCTGGGCACTTTGCAAAGGACTGCCCAAAGGGCGGCGGCCGTGGCTGCAGAAACTGCGGCCAAGAAGGTCACTTTGCGGCCGATTGTGACCAGCCTCCAAATCTAGACAATGTGCAGTGCCGCAATTGTGAGAAGACGGGCCACTTTAGCCGCGACTGCCCCGAGCCGAAAGACTGTAAGTTATCTACAATGACTTTGAGAACTCTGCAGCTAACATGCAGAATAGGGTCTAAAGTCAAGTGCTCTAACTGCCAGGAGTTTGGACATACCAAGGTTCGGTGCAAACAGCCGCCAGCTGAGCAATCTGAAAATGACTCTGGCGGCCATTTCGATGGCAACACTGGCGACTCGGGAGGGGGTGGATGGGACAATGGTGGTGGACAGCCAAAGGACAATGGCGGTGATGGGAGTTGGGACAATGGTGGTAATCAATCGCAGAACTATGGCGGCGGCGCCGCCGACGCCTGGTAGTTTACCGCGACCGCAATTGCGTTCGAGCCTCGAGAGAATTTGCTCCTGAATGCAAACGATGTGCAGTAGATAGTGGGCTGCAACATGGAAGGCAAGGAAGTAAGAGGGAACTGCATACAAGCTACATGGATGGAATAACTACGAGTGCTAGAACGATGGTTTGAAAGAATAGGCAATGGAAACTATTCAATGACCTATGGCCTCTTTGGTTCCTTGACAAAAGGCCAGGAACATTTTCTCTTAAATGTTGCTGCTCGCCGATTCTTGCCTTGCCATTTCCTGCTCATCAGGACCCTCGGGCTTACGAGGCGTGCCATTGCTGGTGTTGGCAGTCACGTGGGTGACAAAACTGTTCGCCGCTTTTTGGTGGTGAGCTGGTGAGAAAGCGGCGATCAGTTTTGTCACCCAGGTGGCAGTAAAGAGTTTTGGCTTCGAGAAGCTTGAGAGCTACCATCTCTTCTCCCTACGCAAATCGGAGCGAGGCGATTGCTTGGCTTGTGAGGCTATCAAACCAGAGACACAAAGAGTCAAGCAAGCCTACGAATACGCGGGTGGCCATGCAGCTCGGGGAGCCAAGATTGGGCGCGCCAGAGATCGTCGCGCCATGGCGCTGAGGGATTGGCTTAGCGGGAAAAAAGGTCCCATCTACTGACGTCACCAGGCATTTGAACTGTTTGATGAGAAGAAATTAGTGCCGGAAATGGAAAGTCTGCGCCGAAAGGCAGGTAGGGACACAAAACGAAAGGGAATGGGAATGTCTGGTTAATCAAAGTTATCGGGGAACTTAGATCAAAACTTGGCTGGAGTTGCAGGGAGCGAATGGGAGGCGCGTGGACAGGGCGGGCGGTGTGGGAAGCCAATGTGGCTTATTATCGGCGCTAGGAATATTCGTATGGTTCTTTTCTTCAGGTTGTCCGTGTCACGATTCGCGCGTTTCCAGGCTGCTATGCACTTGAGATAACGTGGCCGTGATTGTTTGAATCGGTGCGAAGGCTTTATCGCACAAAAAAAGCATCGCACAGAGAATCACCTGGCCGCGGACTTGATCGTGCTCGAGACACGGAGGAGGAATGATGAAGCGGCGGGCGGTCCAAAGGGAGACAGAAGGTGCTCAGCCAAGATCCAAGGGACATGACAAGATATTACAGGGAGTCGGCCCAGTGAAGGAGGGTGGGTCGGGTACGGTCATCGTCGGGTACTGTGCAGATGGTGCCGTGAAAGGGACGACTGTGGTGGTGCAAGTGCCAGCTGCAAGTGCAGCAACAATAAGAGGACAATGCGAGAGAGTGGAATGTTGATTACTGCGATTCCACGAGATTTTTCATGAGGCCTGTGATCAATTTATCACGTGCGCACATGGCGGCCTCGCTGCATCTCAGTCTTATATGTACTAATGCTGGGGTGGCTGCGCCAGCCGCCATTTCACACTGGGTGTGTGGCGCTTTTAGGAGCAAACAGGCTGCGGAAACGTGTCTGCGATGCAAAGGCTAAATGTTGATAGGATGGTTGAAAAAAGACGTAGAAAATTAGACAGAATAAAGCAGTATGAACATTTTCACTTGAAATCATGAACGAACACGTATATTTACTGGGAATTGTTTGTTTGTGGTTTCACCACTGTTGGGAGAAAATCATTGAGTCGGCATCTGGAAATGGCTGGTGCCCCCGCACAGTGTGGAAGTGGTTTGTCAGCCCAAGCGGCGCGAACAGAGTGGCAAGTCGCGCCATCGGTACATGAATTACAGGGTCTCTTGGCGGGTAATTTAGGTACTCGAAACATGTACCCAGGTACCCCCAGGATGCATGTACCGTGTAATCCGTATGTGTGTGTGTGATCCTGCTGCAGACCCCCAGGACCCGCCCGCCATTTTTCTCTCTTTCGCTCGCCTTCTTCCCTCCGCCCTGCCTCACAACGTCATCTCTGACGTCTTCACCCCAGCCAAACCAACTCTCTTTTTTCGCTTCCAACCTCTGCACATCCGGAAGCCCCAAGCCAGCAGTGCCGCCCCCCAGTTGCGAATGCTCTGCACGACGCTCCTGTTCATGTGTACGATATTGATTTAAACGTTTGGTTTTTGTCTCTTCTCTTTTATCTCCCTTGAGGCGCGCGCTGGAGCTGCCTACCGTGAGCCATCTTTTTTCTGCTCCCTGTCTGCCTGGGGTTGATTTTTTTTTCCGCGTGTCATCACCGTGACTTTGTGTCCTGGAAGATACGAGAAAAAACAACCACCACGAGAAAAAAAAGCTATCAAAAATTACTACCGAGTTAGCGTCTTACTAAAAACCTTCTACGCCGCATTCTGCGACGTGTGTGCGAGCCGCATCCGCTTGGCCTTTTTTAACTCTCTGTTCCGCTGCCTTTTGCAGTCCCCTCTGACCTCATCAATCCGACGTCGTCCTTCTGCTCCCACGACAGCATTCTTTCGCCTCTGGTCAAGTTTCCAACCCTTCCCCACACACACCCTCCTCTTGTCCAAGCCCACAATATAATACATCATCGTCATCATTTTTCAACATGGGGACTTCAGCAACTGACGTCTCAACTCGAGTTGAGTCGAAGTCCCCTACTATACGCTCTAAGAACCCCTCGCCGCCGCGTCAAGGTCAGTAACGTCACCTACCTATTACTTCATTTGCTTCTTCCTTCGAGTTATTCTCTCTTCCCGCGCGTCTGCACCCTATCGCAACGTCTTTGCCTCGACTATCGCAATGCGCCTAGCCATTCCGGTAACGACGTCATAATTGCACTTCATAGCCTTGCGCTAAAACACAACCGCGACCGTCGCGACGTCCCCAGCCATCATCACTTATACTGACCCTCATCCACCACAGACGTCAAGTCCGACTCGACATCCAAACCCGACGCTGCGTCCAATGCTGCACTCGCGAAACCTCTCGCGCCCCCTCCTC
Organism: Aschersonia sp. MBC 622; assembly: GCA_030782805.1. NCBI lineage: Eukaryota > Fungi > Ascomycota > Sordariomycetes > Hypocreales > Clavicipitaceae > Aschersonia > Aschersonia sp. MBC 622. Next base: position 4,576 of record JARJPL010000255.1, on the reverse strand, counting down.
GACCCGGTCAACAAGGAACCAACACTCCGGACTACTTTGCGCCCCAGCCCGGTGGCTCTCTCAGCCTGGAGCCCAATCCCTTCGAGCAGTCCTTCGGCGGCGGCGGCGGTCCTGAGACGCCCGGAGGTACCAAGTTGCCCTCGGTCGCTGCATTGACTTCGCCATCGTCCCTCTTGCCCGGGACCGGTTCAACGCCCTTCAACTGGGGCGGAGGCTCTCTTCGCACCGGTCCTCTAAGCCCTGCCATGCTCTCCGGCCCCGCTACCGATTATTTTACTGAAGGTCACCTTCGCGGCGGCTTTCCCACTCCTAACGAATCTTCGTTACGGTCTGGTCTCACACCTGGTGGCAGTGGTTCTATGTTCCCGGCCCCGAGTCCCAACTCCCAAGCTCTTTTTGCCCAACTCGCCAGCGGCGGTGCCACACCCAACACGCTCGATTTTCACCGCACTGCTTTGAGTGCGGCCGCTAAACGTGAACAAATACAACAAAATCAATCACATAACCAACAACAACCCGTGCAACCCCAGCCACAAGCACCTGCACAGCTGCCACCTACAACGCAACCCCAAGATATGACCAACGGCAGTACAGTTAAGGTCGAGCCCAAGCCTGCCTCCGGTCCTTTTGATGGCCACGATAATGACGCTGCCAATGGCCTCTACATGCTTGCACAAGGCAGAAACGGACCTCAAGGCCCAAACCCTCCTGTCAACCAGGCTCAACCTGCCCCGGCTAGTGCCCCCAGGGTAAACGGAAACATGGTCAAGCATGTGCGCGGCGGTAGTGAGATCACCAATGGCTCTGAGGAAAACGACAACACCAAACCCGCACGGGGTAAGGGCAAGAAGGCTCAAGCCAACAATCGTAGAAAAGCCGACGAAGCTCCCGCAAAGGCCCCGCCTGCCAAAAAGACTAAGGCTGTCGTTTCGCCCCCTAGCGAGCCCTCTGATATGTCTGAAGATGACGATGACGGTGATTCAGCCGGTAGGACCAAGATGACGGATGAGGAGAAGCGCAAAAACTTTTTAGAACGCAATCGGTAAGTTATTACCTGTCTCATTACCACAGTCGCAAGTCTCTAACAGACATAGTGTCGCCGCGCTGAAATGTAGGCAACGCAAGAAGCAATGGCTTGCGAATCTACAGACCAAGGTTGAGATGTTTAGCTCGGAGAACGATGCGTTGACCGCACAGATCACGCAGCTTCGGGAGGAGGTGGTTAATCTTAAAACTCTCCTGCTTGCCCACAAGGACTGCCCTGTCACCCAGCAACAGGGTCTTCAGAGCAGCTACATGCAGCCGGTGATGGAGGCTTTTCCAAATCAGATGAATCCTTATGGTATGACCGGGCCTATGGCCAACCAGCAGCAGGTCATGGCCGGTCAAGGGATTCCCCGCCGTTTCTCTTAAGCTGAAACTGGTCAACAAGGTGCTGCTGCTCAGTTTTGATGAGTCCTAGGGTCGTTCTGCACAAAGCACAACTGAGCCATTCCAGCCAGGTCTGCAGTTACCCGATGTTATCTCACTACCATTCGACACATGACCATGACCAACTACTTCAGTGGCGAATAAAGATCAGGAGCGACATCCTCATAATTCCCAACTACCATCAGCGGATCAACCAACATTGTCAAACAAGATGGGGCAGTCCGAGCAGATGGGGCAGCTGAGTCATCCTAGCAGTTGGTTCCAGTTGATCTCGCAATCTGATCAACTTCCGCCATCATGGCACGGCTCCTCACCAAAATGTGGAATAGGTTTTCTGTTACCTTAAGACACGCCCGATTCAGAGGCCAGATGGCCAGTTCTCGGAACGCTCGCGATCCGGGATTCATTGATATCTAACAACCCGCCTATTATCTTTCTGCTACGCAGCTATTCACCCCTGTATTACATGTTACATGATGAAGAGACGGATGACTTTCTCTATTTTCATTTAGGATGCCTACACTGTCGGTCAAAGGCATGTATGGGGCAGCTTTATTTTCTGCTATTGATTGGCTTGCTTTATTGTTGGTGGCGATGCTGTTGTCGCAATCTTTCTTGCGCGCACACCATTGATTGGTTGTTTTATATCCTTTCACAGGCCAAAACAGGCCGTATCAAAAGGAGTTGGCCAGGTGGTTCAGGCCTCGGCGTTGGGAAACGTTCGTCTCGTGCCTTCGGGCAGCTGTAAAAGACGCTGGATGCAGTATACGAGTAGTAGCTAGGCAAAGTGCTATATTGAATAGAAGGTACTTATTTTGCATTCGAGCAGAAATGAACGTAACAGTATGACGGATAATAGACGAGCCTAGCCTTCTGTCGCTGGCTGTCTAGGCCGGTAGAGGGGCGCTACCTAGAACGGACTAGCGCGTCGAGTGGGAATCGTCGCCCACCTCCAAAGGTAAACAATAACGCCGCCGCCTGCCACCACCACCACCACCTCGAAGAGAAACTGTTTTGCGATTCATCGGCCGCCAAAGCAAAATTTATCAAACGGCCAGTCTCTGTATTGGATAATACCATTTGGCACAGCGCGGTTGCGGGACCCTCATCTATCTTGTGCGACTCTTGAGGTGGGCCGACTGGTACTTTTCATCGACACGCGCCGGGCCGGACGCGACGACGCCGGCCGAAGAAACTCTCGCAAACGAATTCGCAAAGCGCGTACAGAAGGGCGGTCAGCGCCCACCGGATCCCACATGCAGCTGTGATAACAATCGAACATTACATCTTTTTATCCATGACGACGCTTGTGGCTATTCGAACATCGCCGCTTGACTTGAGCATGAGCAACCAACCCGACCGCCGGACAGGCAAGCGTCTAGCGGGTGAGCAACAACCCGAGCATCGCGCAACAATGGTGTTGCTAACTAGAGAGGACGCAGCCGCGGATGATTTGGAAATTGACGATGACTTTGTATTTACGCGCAAACCAAAGAAGGCGAGGACAGACGAGGTAACGGCGACGGCGACGGCAGCGTCCGTGAGGCGATCGCCACGACACAAGCCCGCCGCCGTAGACAGCTCCAAAACCACGACAGCCACGACAACAAGATCATCATCATCATCACATAAGAAGGCGGGCGCGGCGTCATCGCCATCGCGCGATGCGGACCGCAGGAGGAGGGAAGCGAATGCCGGACGCGCCGCCAGTAGCCACGACCCTAGGATGGACAGGACGACTCGACGCGCGGACGCGGAGCGAGCCAATAAGAGCAGCTTCCAGTCACCGCCGCCGCGCGAAACGACGACTATTACGCTGCCGACGAGCGACACACCGGTGATGGCCCGCAACAAGGAGATGCGCAAAAAGGCCGCCGAGGGCGCCTCGCAGTCGTCGGCATCTTCATCAAATGGCAGCGGCAACGGGAATAATCACCGGCGCAGCTCGCTGGGGACGCGCGGTCGGCGGGCGAGCTCGCTGATTGAGAGCGGGCAGACGGCGATTCCTCACCGCGATCTGGACGCGCAGGATTTCTACAAACACATCGCGTCGGACGGGCTGCTGGAGTCGATGCGCATGAAGCAGTTGCTGACGTGGTGCGGCGAGAGGGCGCTGCCGGAGAAGCCAAGGCAGGGCGTACCGAGCACGGATCCCTCGCTAGGAGGTGCGTTGACATACGAGGACGAATTTTCTGGCGCGGGGGAAGACATTGCTAACTGGTTTGCTGATAGCACGCGCGATCTTGGACGAATTGTTAAAAGAGTTTTCGACGAGACCAGAATTTACAAACTGGCTGGGGCGGGACGAGAGCGTGGCGCCGGCGACGAGGATACTGAAGCCGAATCCCAGAAACATAGAGCTCGATAAAAAGAGGGCTTCTCTAGAAGCGCGGATACAAAGGTGGGCAACTCTTCTCGGGAATAGAGGGACGTGCAACAGACGGCTAACATGGGGTTTGCAGACTACAAGAAGAAAAGAATGCGTGGCTGTCGATACAGAAACCGCCTCCCGACCAACCTCAACTATTCCCTCCCGACGACGCCTCGCAAGAAACAAAACCAAAACTCCCACCGCAACTCCCCGCCCTCGACCTGCTCGACGCCGATGAGGGCCGCATTCACCGCTACCTCGCCGCAGAGCTAGAGCCACTGGAAGGCGTGCGCGCGCGCGCGCGGTCACGCCTGCAGGCGATTCAGGCGACGCTCGAGTTTGAGGTCGACCACCTCGCCGACAGCGTGCACAAGCTGGAGCAGCGCGTGCGGGCGGGCGGGCGCCAAGCGGACGCGGTGCTGCGGCTGGCGGCCGCGCGGCTCAAGAGGCGCGAGGACAGGGAGCGACGGGGCGCGGGCACGCGTGAGATGCCCATGATGGAGGTCCTGAGAAGTCTGGGCAGCTTGCTCCCCGAAGGAGGCGGAGCCGGCTTGTAGGAGGCATCTCGATGGTGTGAGTAACGAAGCTGGGCTGAGTTGGCTGTTTCTTTTCTTCTGGTTCTTTTTTATATACCCATCTGGGAAGAAAACAACGGGCATGGGATTCAGCGTGGTGCATCTTTTTTTTTTTTTTTTGAAACTTGAAATTTTGGGGGGGGGGGGCGTATTGATGAAGAGCATAAATGGGCAAGGTGTTATTTATTTTTTGTTTATT